>CAUYUJ010016059.1:1316348-1391348 GCA_963575745.1 Prorocentrum cordatum | reverse complement strand
GGTGGTGGTTGTGCTTTTCCTCCTCCAGACAGTCAACCTGCATAGTAAGGATGATCGACATCCTAAGCGTACCCTTGCATCCTTGCCTTTTCGGTCCCCTTCGGTCCATCCTCAACCACTTTCGATGGCCAGCCCCGCTTGAAGAGCTTCGGCATGGGCGTCCAAGGCCCTTGCATCCCTACCGTGCGGCCTCATTATGCGGGTGAACTGCACTCTGAGCGGGGGGCACACTGGGTCCTCCTCCTGACCACGCGCAGAGGGGGGTAGGGGGAGGCGGGGAGGCGGGAAGGCTTCTTAGGAGCACCCCTGGTCCTTAGAAGGCGCGGGCCTTCTCTATAGATACAGGGCCGGCGCCTTCTCAGAAGCAGCCTCCTCCCGGGAAGCATTCCCCCTCCCCCACACCCCCTTGTGCGCGCCGCCAATCCCCCCGAATTACAGTCAACCATGATAGTAAGGATGGGGCCACTTTCCAAGGCTACTCTTGCATCCTTGCCCCTTCGGTATTCGGCATCCTTCGGCATTCTGCTGCGCCCCGCACGGCAAACGTCAACATGGCGCTCCAGGGCCCCTGCATCCTTACCGCGCATCCTTACCATCCTGGTCGAGTGTATCCCCTGGGTGTTACTACCAGGGGGGTGCGGATGCTCCTGGCCAGACGGGGGCACCCGCGGCCCTCCGACATGGCTCCTCGCCCGCTCTCGACTCCACCGAGGCGCCAGCGCACAATGCAAAGGGGCGAGGCGGGCAGGATGGAGGGAGAGAGGATCATATACCCCAGGAAGGGAGGAGCAGGAGGAGGAGGAGGAGGAGGAGGAGGAGGAGGAGGAGCAGGAGGAGCAGGAAGGAAGGAGCAGGAGGAGGAGGATGGAGGTCGACTGTGCTCTCGGGGGGGTCACGCTGAGGCCTCCCCTCGGGGACCTTCGCCGGAGCCCCACAAGCCCCGCCGATGGCGCGCCCCGGCCGCGGCCGCCCCGGCGCGCGCCGCCCGCATGCCGCGGGCGCGCCGCGGCGGCCCCACGCCGTGCGCGCTGTGCGCGATATGCGCGCTCGCCGCGCTCGCGTGCCCTCGTCGTCGTGGTCGTGCCGGCCGCTGGCGTCGTCGTCGTTGGGGCGGTGGTCTCTGTCGGTGGCGGCCGCCAGCGTCGTCGAAGTCGTTGTCGTCGATGTCGTCGTCGTCGTCGTCGTGGTCGTGGCGGCCGCCGTCGTCGTCGTCGCGGTTGTCGCGGTTGTCGCGGTGGCCTCTCGGCGTGGCGGTCGTCGTCGTCGGCGCAGCCGGGATAAGAAGTTGAGGTTGTCGTCGACGCGGTTGTGAGGCCTCCTTGCTCCCCCCTATCGTGCTCAGCCTCTTCCTCCTTTCCCGTCCCAGCTCCTCTTTCCAATGTTCCTTGCCTTCGCTCCTCCTGCCTTATCATCCTTGCTCCTCTCTCTAGTCCTTTCCACTCCGTCATCCGCGTCCTCCCCCCTCCTCACCAGTCTCATCCTGCTCGTTTGCCATCCTGCTCGTTTGCCATCCGACTCAATGTAACAAGGAGGTTGCATGTGAGTCGCAAATTATTCCTGATCTGTAGTGCCACCCGTGTGCTGCTGTTCCTTGCTTTGAAAAGGGGTCCAGGGGCATGGAGTGCTCGGCATGGAGCAACAAGGAGGTTGCATTTGAGACGCGTTTTATTCCTCATATTTAGTGATATCCGTGTTCTGTTGATCCCTGCTTTGAAAGGGGTTCAGGGGCATGGTGTGCGCGGTATGGTGCAACAAAGAGGTTGCATTTGAGACGCGTTTGTTTCCTCATCTGTGGTGTCATTTTGCTTTGGGAAACGAAGACAAAACGAATCTCGTGCGGTGGGAGAGGAAAAATCGTGCGTGCAAAAAAATCCTGCTCCTCCCACTTCGCACTCCCCCTCCATTATTGTCCACGCCCTCCTCCTCGGTTGATTCACCCCTTCTGCATCTGATGCTCCTCATTATTATTTGTCCGCCTATATGCTTGCTTCCTTCCCCCTCCGAAAAGATGATCCACCTGTTCCTCGGCTTTCATCATCTCAGATTTCCCCTCGATCTTCCCTCGCCCTCCTGCCTCCTCTTCCTCCTAGTACACATCGTCGACATCCGACTCCTTAATCCTCGTTTCTCTCTCATCCCCCGTTCCTCTTGTTCACATCCTTCCCCTCTGTCCTCCCCGTCCTGCCTTCTTTTTATCTCCCTTATCCTCCACATACAACCGCTCTCCACGTCCTGCCAATTTTTTTCTCCTCTGTCTTCCCATCTTCCCTCCTCTGTCCCTCTTCATCATCCTCCTTGCCCCTCGCGCGAGTGGTGGAAGTGGTGGTGGTGGTGCCGCTTTCCGTCGCTTTTGCCTCTTGCATCTCCTCCTTCCTTTTCTTCTGTTCCGCTGCCCTCCCTCCTTCCCCTCCTCTCGCAAATTGTGTTTGACGGCCTTTGTCCTTGCGACGCCTGCCCCCCCTGTGCCAGGCATGAACAGCAACCGTCCGCCCCGACTCTTTCGCAACGACAGGAGGTCAGGGTGCGCGATGTGTTTGCGCGTGTTCTCCCAGCCCGCCGCCCGAGAATTGTTCAAACGGGCACGCCGCCGCCTTCTTCAGCCCCACAAAACGAGGTCCCCATATTACCAGCACGAAGTATCCGTGCGACGTGCCCAGGCCTGCCTAAACATGTGGCGAACATACTCAGGACCACTCGTTGAAGGACCCTCAGCGCGCAGGAACACCACCTCGTCCGCCAGAAGCCGCGAGGTCTCGGCTGGGTCTGCGTGGCGGACCTCCACTACAGTGGCGGCCCCTGCGCGCTTCGCAGCCCCCCAGTGAGCCGCCAGGTCTCGGCTGGGTCTGCCTGGCCCTCCTTCCCGCTGGGCCTCCCACGAGCCTGCGAAAGTGGCGACGGCTGCTCATTTCGCAGCCCCCCCAGGGAACCGCCAGGTCTCGGCTGGGTTTCCGTGGCCCTCCACTCCGCTGGGCCTCCCAGGAGCCCACGAAAGTTGCGACGGTTTCGCATTGCGCAACCTCCCAGGGTGCCGCGAGGGGGAGGAGGAGGAGGAGGAGGAGGAGGAGGAGGAGGAGGAGAAGGAGGAGGAGGAGGACCAGTGTAAACCCAAGAGTCATCAACGATGTTGGAACAGACCCTCCATCCCAGCTCCCTCTTCACAGGCCCCTACACCAGTTCATTTCCACTTAAGGAGCTGCGTTGTTAGAAGACAGCCGTTTGAAGACCTTGAAGCATGCCACAACATTGTTCTCGGGACTCCAGCGCCACGGACCAACCTTACTGATGCGTCCTGACAATCCTGAGCCGTGCCAGAACGCCATTCTTGAGACTTCAACACAGCGAATCAAATTGAGTGTGACACCCGCGTCATCCGATATCTTTCCAACACGCAATTGCTGGTAAGCTGATCACGGGAATCCGTGAAGCTCTGGCAAATGTTAATGTCTAATGTGCGCGGCCCTGAGACACAGACCACATTTTGAAGAGAAACCACCCTCAACCCGTGAAGATCTGGCAAATAAATAAAGCGAATGCGCGCGGCGCGTTAAGGCGATATCCACATGTTGAAAACCACCCGCCCTCAATCCGTGAAAATCTAGCAAAGTGTCAAACATAATGTGCGCGGCGCTAAGGCGTTAACCACATTTTGAAAACGACCCGCCCTCAATTCGCGAAACTCTTGCAACTGTTTAAAGTGAATGTGGGCGGCGCTGAAGCGAGAGCCACATTTTGAAAACCACCAGCGCTCAATCCGTGAAAGCACGGCAAATGTTTAAACCGAGTGCGCGCGGCGCCAAGGCGATAACCACATTTGGAAAAACATCCACCCTCAAGCTCTTGCAATAGTTTAAGAAGGGATGTGCGCGACGCTAGAAGGAGAGCCACATGTTTAAGACCACCCGCCTTCAACCCGCCAAATTGTTACCAGTTTTCAAGCTTCTGGGTCATAAGTGGCAAGGAAGTCTCAGGTGAAACGCTGGGCCCGCCTTAGAAACAGGCCTCGGGGTGCGACAGGGAGAATTGATTTATCAGGACAAAATTAGAGGAAGGACGGATATCACAGTGTTCTATTCAAAACTAGAGCCCAGCACAGGAGGGCTGGGAAACTTGAAATTGAGCGTGAGTTCCGGCGCGGTCTCGAGAATAGCACGTCGGCGTGGTAGAACCTTGGCCTTTCGAAACGCCCTTTATTCATAATTGTACAGTTTATACATTTATGGTACGGGCACCCGACTTAACGCAGGCGCCCGAGACCTTCTAGCGTGGAGTCCCCACTGGGACGTGGGGATTGAAGTGAATACCGGGAACGCGCGCGCCTGTTTCCAGCTTCCCTAAGAGAGAGAGCGCAAAGGCGAAGAAGGACGCAACAATTGTGATCACTATTGTCGTGATTGTCGCCTTTGTTCGGTGTCGATCTGGTCACTAATTCTGCCTGACCACTCGTTCTTGTCAGTGTGACCACACTTGTTGTTCTCAATGAGGCACCTGTGTCTTGCGTGGCCCATATTTTTCGCCGCTGCGACCACCGTGTCCTGTGTGACCCACTGGGGCTGCTGGAGTGCCCGCCGCGTCCGACCGTCCTCCAGTCGGGGGGGCCTGGGCAGGGCCATTTAAAATCATGGCCTCGCTTGGGATTCCTCCCAAAACAACTGAATGGCCACACCTGTGGGCTTCGTAGTGGGTGGCCTACAGGGCCTGCCCGCGCCGTCGCCTCCGTGGCTCAGGGGGCGGTTCTCGCTGCCGTGAGGCCGAAGAGGGCACGCGCGCGCCCCCCCCCCCACCCCACCTTGGGGGCGTACGCGGCTGCAGGCGTACCCGCGGGCTTGGTTTTGGGTTCTGACCCGCGTCCGCTGGGATTGGGGGAATGATTTCGCGCGGGGCGGTGCGCGGGCCAGGGAGGCCAGCCCGGTCGTCGCGCGGATTGGTCCGTCGCGGTCTGCGCGGCGACGGGGTGGTTTGTACCCCTCGTGGCAGGGCGGCGGGGGTGCGGCGGTGTCGATTTTTTGGGGGGGGTACGGGAAGGTGACGGCAACGCAACCTAGCGGCTAGCGTCATTACCGCGCCCAGTTTAGAATCGGCTGGGGGGCGATTCGATCCTTTGGCGTAAATGAACATTGAAGTGTGAAACTTGTTGGCGTCCTAGTGTGCGCCTGGGTCGCTGTCAGTATAAAAGCCAGATGCGACATTGTGGCTTCACGCGGCCCAGGGACGCGGCGAAAATCCCAAGCCACATGTTCCTCTTAATTCTTCCCTCTTCCATCGTCCCTTCAGCCTCCACCTCTTCGCACATCGTTTCTCCTCCTCCTCCTCCTCCTCTTTCCAGGTCCTTCCGTAGTCATTTTGGTTCGAAATGATTGTTTCCGCGGAAACGACGTGGATACCGCCAGTCCACGGTGAGATTTTCATATTGCTCAGGCTCCTGATCGCCACAGGTTGCCACTCATTGGTTTGGTGGTCCCCGTGTCGTGGACCGCGCCGCCCATGGGGAAAGGAGGGCGCCCTCTCGTCGGCGCGACCATATGGCCTCAATGGCGAGCTGCAGCATTGTGACATCCGCCGAAGATAATTGCACAATGCTCATGGTCAGTGACCTCCCTTGTGGGCAAGCAGGCGTGATGCACCAACGCGGTCAGTGTCTTGCCCCCATGCTAGAGTACAGCAGCTCGCTCCCCTGCCCGTGCAGCCGAAGCCAGGTCGCCCAGCTACTTGGGGCAAAGCGTGTGTGAAGTTTTGCTACAAGGATCTGGTGGAACACTGACCTGTTTGTTTTTTGGACGTCCCTTCGCAGGGAGACCTATTTACGGTTGGTCCAATGTTGCATGGAGGAAGGGTACGTTGAGAATTTGAATGGGTACGGCACTCTATGCGCGAATGGTGGCGGGCTGGAATTATTGCCAGCCCTTGCAGCCAAGGGAGGTGGGAGTTGAGCGTGCAAAAGGCGTTGGCGACAGCCTTGGCCCCTCCTGCTTCACCAGCTGTGCCAGCGACGGCACCACTTCGATCCGCGCAGGCGACCAAGAGGCCGAGCAAACACAAGCGGCTTTGGAACGGCAATCAGGGTTGGCGGTTCGCTTAAGTTGAACGCGGCCATGGGCAATAACCGATCAGGCGCAACAGCTTGGCTGAGGCAGGTGTGCAGCAGATGGTGGTCCCAAATGAATTTGTTTCTCCTGAGGGCAAGCTGGGCGCCCGTGTGTTCGTGGACAAGAAAGCGGAGCTCGCATTGTCTGCGGGGCCGGGCGAGGCCGACCAGGGGGGGCCTGGCTGGCGCAATTTCGAGCTTCACACTCAGTTCCTTACAGCATTGATTGCGCAGTTCAGTGATATGGTCAACACGCTGGCAGGCCAACAGCAGGCTGCAATCGAAGCTCTGAACGAATGGCAGCAGGCTTAGAATCGCAAGAGGGACCCCGCGCAGAAAGAAGCCCGCAGTCAAGGCGAGGGCACTCCAGAAGACGGCGCAGGTGCCACTCAGTCCCGGCCCCCGAAAGGTCTTGGAAGCGGCAGCTCCTTAGGTGGCGCAACTACGGCAGCAGTTGCACGCAACGCGTCTGGAGCGCGCGCCGAGTATCGAGCGCGAGTTCAAGGATATCGACGAGAATGCTTTGGAAGCCAAGCGCAAAGATCAGTGCCTTTGATGCTTCAAGCCGTGGGCTTTCAGGGGCAGGCACGTCTGAGGCATGGGGCGCCAGGGCGCAAGTCCCAGGGGAGAGGGCGGTGACATCTTCGACTGGGCCCCTCGTCGACCAAGTTTTGCTGGGCGCGTGGTTGCACGTCCCAGGGCCAACTTCGGCGCAGTTCCTTTCCTCGGGCTCGAAGTCGACAACGTTTTCCGCCATGGCCCCCAATGGGGGGGATTGCCGAGAGGAGGAATGCGTCTGGGCGCGCGGGAGAGCGGACTGACATCGGTTTTGTTTACCCCCGGCTTGAATCTTGCAACGGGTTATGAGATTGCACTGCCTGGTCTTGCGATGTAGATGACGGCCGATGCGTCACCGTGGATGGGCACCTTCGCGATGAAGCAACCATCTTCCAGGGGCGCTGGCTGAGCTCTTGCGAGCGCTTTCTTGGTGCCCCCCATGGGGCTAGACGCTGACGGCAGCGCGAGATGGGAGCTGCTCAGAAGGCGCCCGGGCGAGCCCACGAGGGGGCATGCTGAGATATGGCGCAGACAGGATCGGGGCGGGGCCACCCCGCGCCGAGCATTTTCCTCCAACCCCACACGGGGCACGGGGCACCGCCGACATGGAGGCCGGGAGGGGCGCCATCAGATTTCCGGCGGCGCTGGCCTGAGGCGTCGAAGCGGAGTTTGCGTGAACGCCCGTCGTCTTCGGTCTTGCACCACGCCGGCTGATCGAACTTGCAGGGCTTCTCCGACGACGAGGTGGAGGCGGAGGTTGGCACGCGCCGCGGGGGGGGGGGGGAGGGGGGGGGGGGCGTTGCGTCGGGGCCCCCCCGCCGCCGACCCGCGAGGACATGTTGAATGTTTCTCTATTTGCCAAATGGGAGGGAACGGAGTCGGGGGCGCACCCCGTGGACCCGCGAGCACAAGTCGATAGTCTCTCCGCGCGAAGGATGGGGGGCACGGGGCCAGGGGCTTCCCAGTTGGACCCGCAGGTTCCTGCAGGAGACGCAAATGCGCGCCCCGCGGAGGGCCCCCAGTCGAGGGCGAGCGCCGCGGGCCCACGAGCCAATGCTGAAGTCCTCTCCGCGCGCTAAATGGTGGACTCACAGTCCGCAGGGGGGCCCTTCAACACTTGCGGCAGGAGCGCGTCGCAGCGGGGCACCTCGGCCATGGGGGGCGCAGGGCGCGGCTGCGGCTATCGGTCAGGGCGCGCGCATGCCATTGGACAACTGCAGCGATGTGCGGGTCGAGCGTGACATGGAGGGCTGGAACGGCATGGCGCGCCAAGCAGGCGGGGGGGTGTCGCGGCCATCGCCCGCGGCATGCGGGATCTCTCTCGGCATGGCTAACAAGCGGCATGGTCATTGAGGCTCTTTGCACCGAACGATGATTGCTACCCGGCTAATGGGGCGCCCAGTGGCAAGCGAAAGTCAGGGGCGACGTCGGAGCTCTGCTCGGGGAGTCGGCGGCAGCGCAGGTCTCACACAATGGCCCGCATCTCGCGATGATCGGGTCTTTCTTGTGCATGTGGCTAGGTGTCTCTGAAGAGATTGTAGAGGGGCCCAGACAGTTTGCGGCCCTGGTTTCGGCCGTATCAACACTCTTGGCTATCGCCTGGGATTGGAATGTATCATCCTCGACCTGGGCCAAATCTGGGTGGGTCAGTCAATCTGGGCCACGTGCGTGTCTCGGCCCTGTGGCAGCGCGGGCTGCGCCTGCACCTTCGGGAAGGGGGACCTCATCCACTACGCGGTTGTCTCCGAAGTTTCGCTGGAACCCCTAGATCACGCGCAGAGGGCGCCCGGCGGCGCTGGGTTGATCGGAGAAGGGGGGCGCGCGCACTGCGACATCGCTGTGGCGCTTTAGTGCAGGCCGGGGGAGCGTTTGGAAGGGCGTTGGACTTGCCCGGGGCAGTCGGTCTCCCCCGCTGGGCAGGCTGACCTGAGCAGCAAGAGGTCTGGGAAGAGGGTCGAGGTCCCCGGCGGCGCTGCTGGCCCGCGGCCGAAGGGGCTTCATTGAAGGGAAAGAATGGAGCTGACGATGGGCGGACGTCCGCCGCTGAGTCCGTTGAGTTTCTTGGGCCCCATGGGCGTGAACGATTTGAGCGTCGCGGAAGACGGCGGACCAGAGCTATCGTCTCAAGAGGGGGCGAGCACGAATGGGATCGATTGCGACGGGCACCCAGCGGACGTAGGAAACCAGATGAGGCGCGGAACAACAGCAAGCTGGAGGAGGATTGCGCGTGGGCGGGGCGGGGCGGGGTGGGTGGGTGGGTGGGTGGGGGGGGGGGGGGGGGGGCGCGCCTCCGCGCGCGCAGGGCTCCTCTGGTTATGGGTGGCGCATGCGCGGATGAACAGAGCAAGGCCCGCCAGGGTGGATGGGGTTGCGGGTTCTTGTCGGGCGAATTGGGCAGGGCCAAATGCGCGAGAGGGCAACCGAGATGTCGGAAGCTGGCGAACAGAACCAGGGAGGCGACGATGGCGATGCCGCCCTCGGCTGTGGCCCGCCCGCGGGGAGAGCGCGCGTCACCTTGGCGCGGACAACTCTGGATGTTATGGCCAGCGCGCGATGGGGCAATGCGCCGTTGCAGGGGCGAGGTTGCGACGCCACCCAGCAGCGCGCAGAGGGGGGCCCGACTCGCAGCATCAGGCGCTCACTGGGTGGGCAGAGGAGCAGCGCGCATCATTCCCAGGCGAGCTGCTTACGGCCAGCGAAGTGAACGCCCTGGAGGGGGAGTTCGAGCTGGGCCCCAGCATCGCGAAGTGCCACGACGCAGGCCTGGATGGCAGGGCGCGCGCGCGAGAAGGGAAACTAGGGGGGCTGCGACCTGGACAGGGACATGTCGTCAAGGAGTTGATGGGCGAGGTTCGCGGAGCTGCCGCAGGTTCTGATCTTGGCCCCGTCGGCGAGCAGGGGGTCGCTGAAGGTTCCAGGGGGGCGATTGGCTGCGCGGCCGAGGGGGCGGAGCCGCTGGGCAAGGAGGGGATTGCCTTGCCACCCCGCGGGCAAGATGGAGCTGGTTCGGATTGTCCGACGAATCGAAGAAGAAGCAGCGTGGCCTCGGCCGCCAGGGAACCCTCGGGCGTTGATCGCGCCGTTGGGTGGCCACCTAATGCTCTGGTCGAGCTGTCTGGTATCGGGCGGGGCAAAATTGGCCGAGGGGCGCGCTGGTTTCCGGGCGCAGCGGCGGCGGGATCTGCCGATTTAGGGGGGGGGGGGGGCGTGGGGGAGCCCCGTGGATGAGGCCGCCGCCCTGTCCTATATCGAAGGATGGATGCAATCGAGCGCCTCGCGCTACATGGGGGACTTCTACGACGCGCTGCACTGGGAGATGCCCATCGCGGATTCGCGGGCGTCGAGAACCAGCTTCCCCCGTTTATTCCAGGCTCGGGGCCGGTTTTGTCCGCGGCGCCCCGCGCCCTCGAGGGCGGCGGCGATTTTTCGGAAGCCTCGCAGCCCCTTGGGGGCGCGATTGCGGGAGATTGGAGAAGCCGCGGTTTCTCCAGATGCGCCTTTCGTGATATGCCTCAGGAGACTACCATCTGAACGCGCGGCATGATGGCGACATCCTGGGGGCGCGACGCATTCCGGAGCATCGAGGAGGGATGCCAAAGAGACCAGGAGTTCGGGGCAGCGCTTGGCTCCGAGGCTGGTGGCCTCCGTGAGAACGACGATGGCCTCTCGTACTTCGAGCTGGGAAACGAGTTGCAGAACGCCTTCGCGGACGAGGGCAACGATGGCTGGCCTCGGCGGCCGCCGGCTTCGGCATGGATCGGCGCAGCATCCTCGAGGTGGCCTATGCAAGCTGCGCGTGGGCGAGGGGCGGGTAGACGGGTCGGCGGGGCCGAGAGTTTTGCGCGAGGCGCGGCCAGGGGGGGCGCACCTCCATGCCGGCCATGACGGGGGCGCTGCCGATGGCGCGTTGTCCGGGCAAGGCCTCTGGCGCCCCGTCTTCGGCCATCGAGGCGCGGGCGGGGATCTGCGGGGCAGGCGCGTGCCGAGAAACGGCCGGGGAGATGCTCGACCGCCCCTCGCCGACTTCGAGTCGGACGGAAAGACGCACTACATCATATTTTTCAGATTGTGGTGGAACCGTGCATGACCGACCGCGATTTGCATAGCGGGCTTCGGTTCGGAATCGGGGAGACACGCTTGGATGGCAGCAGGGCTCTGACCTGCTGTTAGGGTTAGAGCTAATAGGTAATCCATTCGTGGCGTCTGCGACAATTGCCGCGCTACTCGGTCCGGGATGGGATTCCGTGGGCCCGTGGGGCCGGTGTAGTGGCAGCGGACGCAGGCACCCAGCTCCCGTTCGATGAATGGAGATGGACCGCAGGATATGGTTGCTTCGAGGGAGGCGCTGTCGGAGTCCCTGGACAGACTACAACAACCAAAGCCAGCGAGTGCTGGAGTGGCAAAGGATCGGAGCATCGCGCGGATCTCCGAGATTCTCGGCTGCACACCAAGGCCTTCGACATGAAACAGGAGCATTGTTTGGCTTGTGTTATGGATTCAGTATGTTCCTGTTTTTCATAGAGTTGTCAACCCCAGTGCTCGCGCAATCATCCCACCCGCCCTCCAGCGATGAGTGTTCGGCGTTGGCTACTGCATCTGCGCGGCCGCGCTAGCCCGCGCATGCTCGCGCGCGCAGCGGCCAGGTAGATTAGCGCGACTGACGCGGCCGCGGTGGCGCTGACCACGTGGCACTTCCCAGAGGACACTTGTGCGAGTCGGCGGGGTTGGCGGGCGCGGCATCATGGCAACGTCGACAAGGGTAGGCCCGATATTTTGATAATAGTGATGCTGGTAACGATGATGACAACGACGACGGCAAGGCCAGCGACGGCGCCGATGCTGATCATGTTTAGATGTTCTGCCTATATACAAACACATCGATGTATATGTATACAGGTTTTCCACATATATATATGGATGTATGTATATATATATATATATGTATATATATATATATCAAAACGCAAGAGTGCGAGAATCTGCGTTGCGAGACCACGTGACCTGCACATCATTCCGCGGCGCTCAATTTTGAAACCCGGTCGAAATTTATGCGTTTGATCCCGCCGCGCCCGCGACGACGTGCGCGCGTGCATTTCGTGTTTGGATTGCAAGGGCTTCCTGCGACAGCGCGCGTTCAGGGGCTTTCGAACGATCTCGACATTCTCGCGCGACGGGGCTTTTTGGCGTCATTGCATGCACATGTTGGAACATTCTTGCTTGCCTGAAAAATTCACAAGAGCGCGGGCGCGTCTTTTTTGTTGGCACCTGTCGTTGCGAAGCCTCGTGCGTGCTGATTTTTTGTCTGGACAGCCGGATCTAAAACCCACACGAAACCGAAGGTTCTTGAACGATTTTGGCATGCGTTTTGCCCCGTTGTTTTGCACTTCGCGTGCGTTTCGTCTCGGTTTTTGTTGCCAGGGTTTTTTTTCGGAAGCTGCTGATGTTTGATAAGCGAGTGCGCGCGTATAGTACTTTTGCAGAGGATGACGGGGGGGCTTTCCTGGGATGGTATGAGTTCATTTTCAGGATGGACGACGGGGCAGAGCCATATGTAAACTGCAATAAGAGATGGGAGTCGTTACTTCCGGGGGGGGGAGAGATTGAGAATTCACACAGCTGCTTCTTGGATTCGCGCCCGCATTATTTTTATGGTTGGCAGCGCGATAGGATCCTTCCTGTGCTCAAGATGCAAGAAAGTGGAACAGTCGGATGTACATCGAAATTGGGGGTGCAGGCGCAGTTCTGAATCCACCGCTATATCGGACGCGTTACCCTGCCTGTGTTTGACGGGTCTACTCCTTGCTACTTGGGCCAACGTGGAACACCACCGGATGCACTTCATATGCGGCCCACAGTGAGCTGGATAGTCTTCACGCGTAAGGGGGATCTTGGTTGTTGGAGGTGCGTCTGGTGGTGAAAACTTTTTGGGGCCAGCCCTACGTGGGATTGCTTTGACATATCAGGTGGCATAGGTGAATTGTGGTGGGGGGGGTTTGCCGACGCATGCTGCGCGGTCGCAGTGGTGGCATTGCAGGGAGACAGACCATTATCGAGTCCAGCCGGTGGCGCTCTTAAGGGCGATGGAGGGCTTGCTGGGGGTTGGGCAAAGAGATCCAGCCGTGACGGACTCATCCCATGTCGTTAGGATGTGGCCAAGATCGCACAATGGGGCCGGCCCCCCGACCAAACGCCAATCTTTGGCACGCGGCGGGTTCCTTTAACACTGGTGAATGGGGATGGCTCCATCTCGTCACAATTGGGAGCCACCCGTATATCGTCGATGGTCAGAGGACGGGTTCATTGTTGGGGCTCTGCCTAGCCAACAGCATTGCGCACGCATTTGCGGGGTTTGGGGCAAAGGAAGTGGCTGTGGACAAGACGGTAGTGGGCTTGGTGGAGCACGCCGGGGCCATCGGTCGAGCGGCGAGGAAGTATTTCGCGAAGGTGTTTCTAGCAGCTTCTGAGGCGGAGCCCAAACTATTGCGTCCTATGTGCTAGACGGCTGAGAAATATCAAAGACGGGTCCATATGACAGAGCATGCTGCTAAATGGGACGGGCTCAGCTTTACATTGCCATCAATGCGGGCGCAGCGCTAGTGGGAGGAAACTGAACCCTCAACATTTCGATTCAGAGATTTGGTGGTATTGGTGCTTCGGTTCAAGACATCCCGATCCACGGCTCCCATCTCATGGGATATTTCTCGGGCTTGCAGATCCATGCGTGGCTGCGTTGGGAAAGGGTCTAGCAGAGCAGCGCACTGGTGTGTCATGCCACTACGGGCCACAGACCCTCAGCAAGCTAGCGATGTGCATTTTGCCGAAAGCTAGCGCGGGGCATAGGAAGTTGATGGAACCAGTTGAGACGGGAAATTCGTGCCTTCCATGACATCGGCCCCGCGGAATTGAAGCTGTGGCCTCCCCAGCTGCTACTTCGAGTATGTGCCTGTTGGCCCACTGGAGGGCACGGAGACGGGGGTTGGCTTCACGGGCGCGCAAGGAACTCGACAAGGAGAAGCTCTAGCTCTGGGCCAGACCCAGCACGTCATTGACCTTGTGGCAGAACCTTGTCAGTGCTCCCCGCCTACGGGGGGGGGGCGCAAGAGACGGGAGGCCAGTGAACAGAGTGGTCCCTTCTTGGGTCTGGCTCGGGGCGCGGACGCTCTCTTGGGAAGTCTGTGCCGCCATCGTGGTGCTGGGTCGGGGGCTGCCCCCGCGGACCCTACAGGAGTTCCTTGAGGTAAAGAGGATGATGATTTTGGTACGTGCCATGGCGAAGGCACTGGGCCGGGGGGTTTTCCACGGACCCACACGGAGGCGCTGGAGGTTTCTCTATGTGCCCCGGTGGTGGGACGGGGTCGGGGCAGTCCCCGCGGACCCTGAGGGCCACCGCGCCTGTGCTAGTGGCTGAGCTACCAGGCGCTCCTTTCCCTTCCCCTTTCTCCTCCTTCGCCTTGCTGTGCAGCCAAGGCTGTTTTACACGTTTGTCTGGATGGCGCGGGCCCCCGCAGAGTACCAAAGACTTCTCTTACCACCTTCTTCTTCTTCGTTCCGTCTCGGCTCGGGCCTCCTTCCGCCTCCCTCCTTTTTCCTCCTCGCTCATGGCAACGTGTTCATTGACGCTTTCCCCCTGGCTGCGGCTTGCTCGACCAGCTCTTCCGCAGACACCCTGCCGACCGTCCTCGCCTCTCCCGCTCCTGCCCCCCCCCCGCTCCTCCCACGTTAGCTCCATCCCTCTCTTCGTTGATCCCTCCTCGTTTCCTTCCTCACTCGCTCACTCCTCGCTCCTCCACGCTCATTCCTCGCCCCCCCCCCCATCCCACCCCCCTCACCTCCCCAGGGGAGGGGAGAAACGGGGGGAGGGGGGTGGAACGAGGAGGGATGGAGGAGGGAGCGAAGGAGGCAGGGGGGGAGCGAGGAAGGAGCTAGGAGGGAGTGAAGGAGGGAGGGGGGGAGCGCCTCCCCCTCCCTCCCTCGGTTCCGCCCCCGGCGCGGCACCCCGCCCGCGGGCTCCGGGCTCTGCGGCCGGCGCCCCGTCGCAGCGGCGCACGGCCGTCGAGGCCGGCCCGAAGCGCACCTGCTGGGGAAGGGCGGCGGGGGGGGCACGGAGGGAGGGGGAGGAGTACAAAGAGGATCCGTGACGACGGGGAGCGAGGATGAGGAGGAGGAGGAGGAGGAGGAGGAGGAGGGGGAGGATAATGATGATGGATAATCATAATACTGGCATGAAACATAATAATACTAGTAATCGTAATAATGTTCATCCTATCATCGCAAGACTACTAATTGGAATACAATCAATACGAACCGTAAACATAATACGAAAACGAATACGAATAATGATAATATTACTGATCGTAGTAATAATAATTCTAGTAATGCTAATGCTGATTCGAATTATAATCATATTATAAATATACAAATAGGAGGAGGAGAAGGAGGAGGAGGAGGAGGAGGAGGAGGAACGAGCAGGAGTGGAGAGGTGAGGTTGGAGGGGGATGCCTTGCGGACGACTGCAGATCTACTGCTCTATGCCCCCTCGGGCTTCTCCACTTTCCAGTGCCTCCTAGCACCTCCTGTTCCGCTTAGTCTTGGATTCAGGTGTTCTAATGGCTGCCTCACACGAGCGCTACAATCCTGCACCTAGAGTCCGCTCAGCGCCAAACGGTTGAGAAGGAGCAGCAGGAGGACGAGGAGCAGGAGGACGAGGAGCAGGAGGAGGAGGAGAGGAGGAGGAGGAGGAGGACAAAGAGGAGGAGGAGGAGGAGGAGGAGGAGGAGGAGGAGGAGGAGGAGGAGGAGGAGGAGGAGGAGGAGGAGGGATGAGGAGTGGCAGTGTGTCCGAGCGAAGCTTCGTTGGGATCTGGTGCACCCCCCACCCCTGGGAGCAAACGCCGCTCAGTCTGGGCCCGAATGGCGGTCGCTCCCAGAGGGAGGGGTTGCGCCAGCCCGGGCCTTTAGCAACGCTACCCAGGAGGGCTACCTGGGAGGAGGAGGAGGAGGAGGAGGAGGAGGAGGAGGAGGAGGAGGAGGAGGAGGAGGAAGAGGAGCAGGAGCAGGAGCAGGAGCAGGAGCAGGAGCAGGAGCAGGAGCAGGAGCAGGAGCAGGAGGAGCAGGAGGAGCAGGAGGACGAGGAGGAGGAGGAGGACGAGGAGGACGAGGAGGGGGAGGAGGAGGAGAAAGACGCGCAGAAGGAGAAGAAGGAGACGAGGAGGAGGGAAGCTCATGCCTCGAACGTGTGGACAGAAAATCAAGACTGGTTTCTGTCCGCCGTTTTCCCACCTGGGGGCCATCACCAGGTCCCGGGACTTTACAAAGCGTATCAGGATTCAAGGTTGGTCCCAGGGAAGGGGTCGGGGAGGGAGGAGGAGGAGGAGGACCCAGAAATGATGTTTGCAATCCTAGCGTTTTTTTTCTAAATGTCGGGTTTGGGGGCCCGTCATCCGTGCCCGGGACAATCGAACATGGATCCAGGGAATCGGTCGGGATCTTTGGGGCGCGTATCGATGCAAGCATATCGGAGGAAGTCTTTGGAGGGGCAGGGGCGAGGGGGGGGGAGGAGGAGGAGGAGGAGGAGGAGGAGGAGGAGGAGGAGGAGGAGGAGGAGGAGGAGGAGGAGGACGAGGAGGAGGAGGAGGAGGGGGAGGAGGAGGGGGAGGAGGAGGACGAGGAGGAGGAGGAGGAGGAGAAAGTAGTGGATGATGAGGAGGGGGACTTGGAGGAGAAGGGCACGGTCCATAGATCCAACGTAATATTCCGAACGCATTGGCAATCTCATCACGGAGTTCCTTATACGTTTCCAGCCTCGCCAGAGCCGTCGCTAGGCCTTGCGGTCGTCAGAACACGACTCAGGATGGAAAGCCAGACCTGAGAATATAGTGAGGGGCATCCTCGCCCAACGTAGGCCTCGTGAGCCCCCCCAAGGCCAGCGCACATCTTGGATTTGAGGTTTTCGTTCGGACGATCTCGCAGGCTCTCACATAGACGCGCTAAACAGTCAGCACAAACCAGCTTCTAAGTTTGGAGTGCTCCCGTGCTGTCCATGAAGCTCTGATGCCCTTTTGTTGCTGCTTTTGGCCGTGCGCTCTCTCATGGACGGCACCTCCGCGACCTCATACGATCTCATAGACACTCTGGCCAGTCAGTTGCACTCTACGGTAATTTCATTGAGCCCTCTACTGGGTCTGTTATGACCAGCTTACGTGCGCCCGACAAGAAGCTCTTCTTGCCTCGTGATGCTCTCCAGCAGTTGTGCCATGCCGGGAGCGTTCCGAGACTGCCAATACTGGCCCGCACGGCCGCCAGAGACGCGACTTGCGACCTGAAAGCCATGCCCCGCGCGTCGTCGCGCCCTGAACAAATCACGACGGGAGGCTCTTGCACATTGGCGGCCTCCGCGGGACCTCGCTGGACCACGGGATCTTCACAAAACGGCGCGGGATGGGCAGTTAGTCACAGGGAAGGGGTCCAAACCTCTTGGGATCCACGTTATTGCGCACAAAAGTGAGGAGGGAGGTCTGAGGAGGAGAGATCACAGGGAGGGGAGCGCAGGACAACTACAGCCCGATCCGATCACTCTGTGCTCTGGCGGGCTAATCCTCGTTCGCCACCGCTCTCTGCCCATTTGTTTCTTAATTGCAGCGTGCTGGAACGGCTCGCTTCGTACGTGCTGCGGGAAATTCCTGGAGCATGTGTTCCAAACCATCCTGTGGTGCTGAGTCCTCGTTTTGAAGAGACAGCGCCCCGCGTTCCTCCTCCTTCCTCTTCTCCTCCTCCCCCCTTCTCCCACCCTTGCTTCTGCCCTCCGCATGCCCACCAGTTCAGCGCACACTGTACAGCGTTTCGTGGCCCCGTACGGAGTTCCACCAACGGCCCCAGTGGCTGTGACCACTTGCGCCCCGCGCTATCCAGTACAGCTTTTCGAGTCCCCACAGGGAGCCCCACCGAAGACCCCAGTGGCTGCGACCACATGTGTCCTGCGCCACCCAGTACAGCGTTTCGTGGCCCCACAGGGAGCTCCACCGAAGGCCCCAGTGGCTCTGACCACATTTGTCCTGCGCCACCCAGTACGGCGCTTCGTGGCCCCATACGGATTTCCACCGAAGGTCCCAATGGCTGTGACCACAAGCGTCCCGCGCCGCTCAGTACAGCGCTTCGTGGCCCCACAGGGAACTCTACTGGAGGCCCCATTGCCCCATTTGCTGTGACCACATGCGTCCGCGCCACCCAGTACAGCGCGTCGTCACCCCACTGGGCCGTCGCCCCATGGGGAGTTCCACCGAAGGCCGCAGTGGCTGTGACCACATGCGTCCGCGCCACCCAGTACACCAACGGCCCCTGTGGCTGTGACCACTTGCGTCCCGCGCTACCCAGTACAGCTTTTCGAGTCCCCACAGGGAGCCCCACGGGAGGCCCCAGTGGCTGTGACCACATGCGTCCCGCGCCACCCAGTACAGCGTTTCGTGGCTCTACAGGGAGCCTTACCGAAGGCCCCAGTGGCTGTAACCACATGTGTCCTGCGCCACCCAGTACAGCGCTTTGTGGCCCCACAGGGAGCTCCACCGAAGGCCCCAGTGGCTGTGACCATATGCGTCCCGCGCCACCCAGTACGGCGCTTCGTGGCCCCATTCGGATTTCCACCGAAGGTCCCAATGGCTGTGACCACAAGCGTCCCGCGCCACCCAGTACGGTGCTTCGTGGCCTCATATGGAGCTCCACCGAAAGCCCCAGTGGATGCGTCCCGCGCCACCCACACAGGGAGCTCCACCGAAGGCCCCAGTGGCTGTGACCACATGCGTCCCTCGCCACCCAATACGGTGCTTCGTGGCCCCGTATGGAGCTCCACCGAAGGCCCCAGTGGCTGTGACCACATGTGTCCTGCGCCACCCAGTACAGCGCTTCATGGCCCCATAGGGAGCTCCAAAGAAGGCCCCAGTGTCTGTGACCACATGCGTCCTGCGCAACCCAGTACAGCGCTTCATTGCCCCATAGGGAGCCTTACCGAAGGCTGCACCACCTGGTACGGCGCTTTGTGGCCCTACAGGGAGCTCCACCGAATGTCCCAGTGGTTGTGACCACATGCGTCCCGCGCCACCCAATACGGTGCTTCGTGGCCCCGTATGGAGCTCCACCGAAGGCCCCAGTGGCTGTGACCACATGCGTCCCGCACCACCCGGTACGGCGGTTCGTGGCCCCATAAGGAGCTCCATCGAAGGCCCCGGTGGTTGACCACATGCGTCCTGCACCACCCCGTACGGCGCGCCGTGGCCCTACAGGCAGCTCCACCGAAGGCCCCAGTGGCTGTGACCACATGCGTCCCGCGCCACCAAGTACAGCGTTTCGTGGCCCCATAGGAAGCTCCACCGAAAGCTCCACTGGCTGTGACCACATGTCCCGCGCCACACGGTACGGAGCTTCGTGGCCCCATGGGGAGCTCCACCGAAGGCCCTGGTGGCTGTGATCACATGCGTCCCCGCCACCCAGTACGGCGCTTCGTGGCCCCATTGGTAGCCCCACCGGAGGCTCCAGTGGCTGTGACCACATGAGCCCGCGCCGCTCGGTACAGCGCTTCGTGGCCCATAGGAAACTCTGCTGGAGGCCCCATTGGCTGTGACCACATGCGTCCGCGCCACCCAGTACAGCGCGTCGTCGCCCCATTGGGCCGTCGGCCCATGGGGAGCTTCACCGAAGGCCGCAGTGGCTGTGACCACATGCGTCCGCGCCACTCAGTACACGATTTCGTGGCCCCGTAGGCAACTCCACCGATGGCCCCAGTTGCTGTGACCACATGCGTCCGCTCCGATTAATACAGCGCTTCGTGGCCTCATAGGGAGCACCACCGAAGGCCCTGGTGGCTGTGACCACATGCGTCCGCGCCTCCCAGTACAGCTATTCGTGGCCCTGGAGGTGGACTCCACCGAAGGCCTCAGTGGCTGTGATCACATGCGTCTCTCCCGCCTATTTCGGTCCTTTCGTGCGTTTCGTGGCCTGCCCCCAGGGAGCTCCACCGAAGGCGTTGGCGGCGGTGTCCGCATGCGCTCCCCCGCCCATTTCGGCATGCACTTCACACGTTTCGCGGCCGCGCAAATGCTTCCCCTTCTTCGTCCTACCTGTTTTGCGGTTTTTCAAAAGCATCTGGTTGGGTCCCTCGCGAGGATAATTTGCACGCGCGTTTTGACGCAATAGCATTGAGGCGCAGGTATGTCCCGCCCCCCCCCCCGCGCCGACCTACGAGGAGTAGCAGCAGGATGAGGAGGGTAGGATGAGCAATAGGAAGAGGGAAGGATGGGAATGAGGAGGAGGAAGACGAGGATGACGGACCAAAAGGGGGGGGAGGGCTGAGGAGGAGGAGGATCAGCAGGAGGATGAGAAGGGGCAGGGACGATGGGGCGGAGGAGGATGAGGAGTGGAGGGGAGGAGGGAGGATCAGGAGGCCGGAGGGGGTCGGAGCCCGCGCCCAGGGACCTTTGCACGCGCCGCCACCGGACGCGTCCCCCCGGGAGCGGCCGACTTCTACGCGCCCGCCTCTGCAGCCGCGGCGGGGGCTGCGGCCAGGGCGTCGCGCCCCGCGGGCGCGCAGCAAGCCGCTGTCGGCCCCTGCGCGGCCGCCCGCGCGCAGGGCTCCGCCGCTGGCGGCGGCGGCGGGCTGCTGCCGCCGGGCGGTGCCGAGCGTGCCGCCGAGGCGCGCCGGGCTCCGGCGGGCGGCGGCGCGCCGCTCGCTGGTGGCGGCTGTGGCGCCGCCCGGGAGAGCGCGGAGGAGCCGGGCACACCGGAGGGGCGCGCTGAGGCGGCAGGGCCGAGGCAGCCCTGCGGCGGCCGCGAGCCCCACGAGGCGGGCGGAGACGGCGGCCTGGAGGGGCTGCTGAGGGAGGCGCAGGAGTGGGCTGGACGCGAGAGTGGCCCCTCGCCAGAGTGACCTCTCGCGTGCGGGCCCAGAGGGGGTCCACGATCGCCGAACGCGGTGCGATGGCGGCGGCTTGTGTGCCTGGTTTTGCCGTTCCCCCCTCTCCCCGCGCCCCGTGGAGCGTTTGCTTAGCGCGTCGCGCCGCCATGTCAATCCCGCCGCGCTTCGGCTTGACGCGCTGACCACGTCTCGGTCCCCGAGCGTCAACGTTCCGAGCTTCTCCTAGCCTCCCGCCCCGCGAGGCGGAGCGACACGCTATCGGCTTGCAGGGTATGGCGTGTCGCAGGGGCCGCCGCGGCAACACGCTAAGCACAAGTTCCTGACCGCAAAGCCGCGCACCAGAGGCCACTCTGGCCGACCTGCAGGGTTCCCTCTGACGTGTGCCCGGCAGGAAGAGGCGCAGCGGCGCTATCAGGACAGGGAACGCCTCTGGCAGGGGAGCCTCGAGAGGGCCACCGAGCGGGCGCGGGAGGGCCGGGAGGGCAGGGGGCGCATGTTGTCCGAGGTCTTGGAAGGGTGCGGCTCCCTTCACAGACAGTGGTCCGAGAAACTTGACCGCGCCAGGGCCGAGAGGGCGGCTTGGAAGGAGGAGGCCGCGAAACGCTGGGTGAAGAGATTCCGCGCCGCCGAGGAGGAGTCCATCCGCAGGCGGGAGGACATTGCCCGTGAGTACACAGAGAGGATCCGACTGGTCAGAGAGGAAGCGCAGAGGCTGAGGGAGGAGTACGGCGGCCTGGAGGAGGCGAGGCTCGCTAGCTGGAACCAGACCGCCGCGGATCTGCGGGAGGCCGTCCGCCGATTGTGGTCCGACGCCCTGCGGAAGGCCAAGCTCGCCATCCCCGGCGCCGAGGACGAGGAGCGCCACTGGGTCCGTCTCCTGTACGGCCTGCAGATGGCCCGCGGGGCTGCCTCCAAGAGTTGGGCGCTGCAGCTACAGGCCCTGATAGTCAAGTACGTCGGCAAGCAGGTGGTCGTAGTCGGGAAACAAATCCGTATCCACTGCCTGGCGGGCCGGGCCCCTGGGCCGTGACCCCGTGGACGGGCCGCGTTTTCCGCGGATGCCCCGCGTGGAACGTAGCCATGCGACCACGTATCCGCGGGATCGCGCCTAGGAATCCATGCCGCGAGGGCGTGGATATGGACGCGTTCGCCGCTCGTTAGGCGGCGCAGGCCAAGACGTGGGAGGGCACTTTCAGGCAGGCCATGAGGTCCTCTGGCGACGGCGCCTCCAGCGATGAGGCGCACTGGAGGGGCCGCCTGCGGGACGCTGCTAGCAGGGACTCCCGGGTGCGCGCGCAGTGGAGCAGGCAGCAGCTGCAGCGGCTGCGCGAGGAGGTGCAGCAGACCCAGCTGTGGAAGGAGAGGGAGCTCCAGAGGTGCGCGCGCCGCCTTGGCGAGGTGGAGGCGCCCGCCTGGGAGGGGCGGGCGGGGGGGCGGGGATTGGACCTCGGGCCGGGATGGGGCGGGGGGGGGGGACAGGGCTCCCTAGAAGCACCCCTGCTTCTTAGAAGGCCCGGGCCTCATCTATAGATGCACGGCCCGCGCCTTCTGAGAAGCAGCCTCCTGCTAAGACGCCTTCCCAGCTCCCCATGCCCCATTGTGCGCGCCGCCAATGGCTGTGAACCTCAGTTGCTGGCCTGGACCGCCCAGGCCGATTGGCGAGGGGGGTCTCTGAGGGCGGCGCTCGGCGAGAAGATGGCGAGAAAAGGACAAGGCTCGACGCGAGGCGGGGTTCGGAGAGGTTCCTGCTCGGCCGGCGCAGTGGTCGCCCCGGCCCTCCCTCTTCCCCCCGACCCCAGCCCCTCCCTCCCTCCCTCCTCTCTTCTTCCTCCCTGGGCCTCCTTCCCTCTTGCCCTGCTCTCTTCCTTCCGCCTGGGCCTCCTCCTTCCCCGACCCCTCCCCTCCCTCCCTCCTTCCCGCAGATCAGCGGTCTTGAAAAGATCCAGGGTTCGCGAATGCCTGAGGGAAGCGGCAGTGGCAAGCACGACGCGTCGACCGTTCATTTGGAAGGTGACGGCGGTGCAGGACGTGCCATGGGCACCGCATTGTGGGTTGGCTATCACTTTGAAGAGTTCTGGTTAGCAGCCCATCGCACGCACGATGCCGACAGCACCTCATTAGCCTCGGCTTGGTCGTCCGACGCAGCCAGCCCAGACAGACTCCAAGTCGAGCGCAGCCACCAATAATCGAGCCATGCACGTAGCTAGCAGTCGTGGGAAGCATAGGGAGACATACAGTCAGTTGTATTCAGACCTTCTCCAGACACGCCAAGATGTTAGGGAGGAAGGAGTTGAGAAGCCCGCGAGTGTACATACCTGTGCAGGATTTCGACTCCTCCGCTACTTTGTGGCGTCCCTCAGTGGGGGGAATACGAAGTCGTTTTCAATCTTGATTAAAGTGGTAGCGAGGACGAGGAGGACTTCTGGGCCGATGAAAGCTGTTCTTTTCCCCATTGTCTGCAGGGACTGTGCATCGATGGAAAATTCTAGAATTCTAGAACCCCACTTGAAGCGAATACAGTAGGGGATGAATCATACGAGTTGGGCAACACACCTGTGCGATGACGGCGACTCTAGATAGCAGTTTGCGTCAGTCTCGACTTTGCCAGCATCGCGGGCGTGCCTTTTTTTTCGCGGTCCGTTACCAAGTGGGAGGGTGTGGGGGGGGCATAGTGACCAAAGGGAGATCAACGCCTTCGAGCACGCAGTGAATTCTTCATTTGGTGCGCCGGCTGTCAATGCGGACTGTGGCGAGGCATGCAGAGAATGGCACCGCAGCTGCATATCCACCCCGAATGCCGTCATTAAGGGCTGTGGAGGTCCAATCGGCAAGCACTTGCATAATCAGCAGCGGTCGCCGTCAGTCGTCGCGATGACGGCGCCGTGTCATGCGGAGGCGGAGGAGTCGTGCGCCAGGCAGGCTGCAAAGCTCCTTCCCGTCCTGCACGAGCGTCTGCTCGCGCAGCCACCTTCTCCGGTCTCGCGCTGAAAGAAGCAGAAAGCCACCCGCAGTCGCCGCCGTCGCACAAGCAATGCCTTCTGCTTCACCATAGCCACACGATGTCGTTCGGTTTCACTGAGTCGCACGGCAATGGCCGCTTCGCCTGCTATGTGATCGACGAGAATTGAAACAGGCAGTATTCTCGTCGATCACATAGCAGGCGAAGCGGCCATTGCCGTGCGACTCAGTGAAACCGAACGACATCGTGTGGCTATGGTGAAGCAGAAGGCATTGCTTGTGCGACGGCGGCGACTGCGGGTGGCTTTCTGCTTCGTTCAGCGCGAGACCGGAGAAGGTGGCTGCGCGAGCAGACGCTCGTGCAGGACGGGAAGGAGCTTTGCAGCCTGCCTAGGAGGAGGCGTCTCCACCTCGACATCACCTTCCTGTGCCGCAGCCGCTCCCACCACTATTGTTCGCTTCGTGCCTCCCTCGCCCTGGGCGATAGCGGGAGTCTGCGTGCGAGGTGTAATGGGTCCGCCAGAATTCCCACCGCTGCCGAATGTTTAAACAGTGTGTGATTGTGCGTGTGTGTGCCAGGCTTTTGCCTCTGAGAATGGTCGGGTGGTTTGGGTTTAAGAGGGCGTTTGATGCACATCGTTGGAGGCTGCGCACACTCCTCGCAAGCCCGAGAGTATCACTATGCTCCTGGATTGTGGTATTTTAGAGATTTGTTGTTGTTGCTTTCTCGGCCAGTCCCAGCTCAGAGGATTGGGTAAACCATGTCAGTTACCGATCGCCACAGGAAGGCGCGAAAATCTACAAACGATCAGTCGCGACCTCGATCCTGAAGTCCAGTCAGTCTGAGCGTCGGGCATTATCGCTTGAGCTGCGGACTTGAATTTTTGCTACGCTACGCGATGGCTGTAATTCCTGTGATTCCTCCGTCCATTCCTCCCACTCTCCACCTTTTCCTTCCCTCGCTCGTCCTCGCCCTCGCCCTCGCCCCTCTTGCAGAGGCTGTGGCGCACGTCCAGGAGCTGGAGGTGGAGCGGGAGTGGGCGGGCAGGCTGCTGCGCGAAGAGGCTGCGACGTTTGAGGCGCTCGCCGAGGTGACGGGCCCCGCGCCGCATTTCGGGCCCCCGTTGCGAAGAAAGTGGGTGCCGTCGCCAGAACAACATGGTGTAGCGTCCTTTCAGATGTTGGCTTTGTGGCGGCAATTGCCCCAACGTCGATCCAACAGATGATTGCGCGACTACAACCGTGCACCAGCAAAGCCGGCGCAGGTTTCGGAATACGCAATCCTTGTCATTTAAGGCCCTATCCTGTTGAAGCCCAGTTGGGAGAAAACTCATGGGGGCGCTTGTGCCCCCGCCTCGTGGCCCCCAGGGCTCCCACGGACCGGGCCAGCTTCTGTCAAAACGGGTAGGCACACTGCGCCGAGGGCTCTGGGCGTAATTCTTTTGTCGCCGCGCCGCGCATAAAAGGGGGTAGCGCGAGGAGGGCGGCCTCCTAAGAAGTGGGGGGAAGTTCCAAGAAGCCAGGGGCCTTCTCAGAAACCCTCCTTAGCTCCTTACAAGCCTTTTGAGAAGCTTACAAGCCCTTCTACGAGGGCCCCTGCCTTCTGAGCAGCGCGCCGCCTTGTTAGAAGGTCCCCCCCCTCGCGCCACCGCCCTTCTGCGCGCCGCCAATTATCACTACGCTGTCCAGTAATGTGCGGCATCGACTATTGTTGGGTTCTCGCTTTCCGTCGAAGGACCGAAGGACACACCGCTTCCGCTTCTCTCGCGACGTCTCTCGGTAATCCGCTCGACACCATATCTCGCGCGACGATCGGGGCGAGTAGCCCGAAGGCGGGCATTACACGCATTCGCCCGAAAGCCTCGCCGACGGCATGGACCACCGGGCTGTTCGCCCCCATTGTCGCCCCCGACTCCTTGTCTTGGGTTGTCCGCACGTTGTTGCGCAGTGTTTCAGCACCGGCCGACGTGTCCTGACCAAAGGAAACGTGGGAACTCTAGGCCTCCTGGATGGGGTCCGAGTAGATGGGGTCGGAGGATGGCGCCGCATCGGCGATGCATCGGCGATGCGGCTCGATGTGGGGCCCGAGTTGCTTCACGTCGACGTCGCCGATGCATCGCCGACGTCGACTATGCATCGCATGTGCATCACCGATGCATCGCCGATGCATCACCGATGCATCGCCGATGCATCGCCGATGCATCGCCGATGTATCGGCAATGCGGCCCGATCCTCATACCCCATCTACTCGGACCCCATCTAGGAGGCCTCTAGGAACGCCTTCGGGGTTGACGTCATTCATGTTCGACATGCGTACGCATGGCTGCGTATTCCTGCAGTGGAGCGTTGGCAAGGAAGCGTGCCCAACAGACATCCGACCTGTTACTACTTGTTCCTTATGCGAGGATACACATGCCCATGCAACAAGCATGTGCCTCGAGGGGCACGCTACCTTGAGGCCAGAGGCTGGTGTACATTCAGACTGGTCGTCCTCCTGTTACCCCCCACCCCTCCTGCTCCCCCCTTATCCTCCACATTGTGATCCCTCTGCTGATGCTGCTGCTGCTGCTGTTCATCATCATCCTTGTCCTCCTCACTCTATTCCACCTCTTCCTCCAACTCCGTCCCTCTCTGCAGTCTGTTCCTCCTTCTTATCATTATTCTCTTCTTCGTCACCCCTGTCCTGCTCCTCTATCTTGTGATTCCTCCCCTACTCCACTCTTCCTCCTCCTCCTCCTCCTCCTCCTCCTCCTCCTCCTCCTCCTCCTCCCCCTACTCGTGCTCCTCCTCCTCCTCCTGCTCCTCGTCCTCCTTCTCCTCCTCATCCTCCTCCTCTTCGCCGTCATCCCACCCGTCATCCGCCCCTTTATCCCCTCGCCATCCTCCCCAATCGGCATCCCCCCTGGATATCGACCTCCACGTGCCGAGGAGGAGGACGAGGAGAATCGGCGTCGGAGTAGGCTGGACGCAGCCCTGGAGCATCATGCCGGCCCAGGCTCGAGGAGGACGAGCATGCCAAGGGCTTCCGTTCTCGCCGAGCTCTGGCCGCGCTCCCTCGAACCTCGCGCCCCCCCCCTCCAGTTGGCTTTAGCTTACGCCTCGGGTTGCCGCTCGGCACGAGCCGGGCATCCCGGGAACGCCCTGGATCGATGAGGCGCGTCTGAGGCAGATCCGATCAAGTTTCGGATAAACGCGAGATCCTCCCTGAACCCAGCGCGGTGTGCAGGGACCTGCGTGAAGCCACAGGAGGACGAGCTCAGCCTCGTCAGCAGCAGTGAGGTTGGGGAGGAGGAGGAGGTTGGGGAGGAGGAGGAGGTTGGGGAGGAGCAGCAGGAGGAGAAGGAGGTTGGGGAGGAGGAGGAGAAGGAGGAGGAGGAGGAGGAGGGGAAGCAGGGCAGCCATATGTCCTCGCGTCGTGAAATGTCAAATACTGGGGAGAAGACACATAGCCCAGGAGGTACACGTGGAGCCATACATCACGACGTCGGAGCTCTGGGGAGGAGGAGGAAGAGCAGGAGGAGGAATAGGAGGAGGAGGAGGAGGAGGAGGAGGAGAAGGAGGAGAAGTAAGATGAGGAGGAGGAGGAGGAGGAGGAGGAGGAGGAGGAGGAGGAGGAGGAGGAGGTGAAAGGAGGAGGAGGAGGAGGAGAAGGTGGAGAGTAAGAGGAGAAGGGGGGAAGACTAGGGTGAAGAGGGAGGGACGGGGGGGGGGTGAGAAGGGTGAGGAGGAGGAAGAGGAAGAGGAGGAGACGAAGGAGGTCTCTGAGCATGACAGCAGCAGAGAGGCGGTGGGAGGAGGAGGAGGAGGAGGAGGTGAACGGAGAGGAGGAGGAGGAGGAGGAGGAGGAGGAGGAGGAGGAGACGAGGAGGAGGAGGAGGAGGCGGTGAAAGGAGGAGGAGGAGGTGGAGGAGAAAACCTTGGCCCCAAGGAGGCAAGCAAACATAATTAGGCACCGCCTCCCGATGCCCGCTCCGCCCCTCTCCGCCGCTGGGGGCGTGGAGCTGCGCGGCGAGCTGGAACGAGGAGGAAGCAAGGAGCGAGCCAGGGTGGGGGCAGGAGAGGATAGCCGGGAGGGGCTAGCTGTATCAATGACACGCCGCCGCTGTGAGCCCGTCAGCTTTCTACGCCGTGGCTGTTCTGTGCGAAGACCTGGTGCCTCTTCCGCAGTATGAGGTTCCCCACGGAGGCGTGTCGTTGACATTATTCTTGCTCCCTCCGAGGAGCAGGAGGAGGAGGAGGAGAAGGAGGAGGAGGAGGAGGAGGAGGAGGAGGAGGAGGAGGAAGGGCAGGGCCAGGGAGAGAAAGGAGAGGAAGGAGGAGGAGGAGGAGGAGGAGGAGGAGGAGGAGGAGGAGGAGGAGGAGGAGGGGGAGGGGGGGGAACAGGAGCAGGGGGGAGGAGGAGGAGGGGCAGAGGTGGCTCTCCCGCTGTCTCTCTGCTGCGTTCGCCTGTGCCCTAGTCCTCGGTTGTGCGCCTTTCTAGAGCATGGCTGTTGGACCCATCGTGTCGCAGTGTCGCAGGGGAGGGCCACGGGGGGGCCACGAGAGCCTCAGGGCGCAAGCAGGTCGGCTGGACCTGCCTCGTCATCGCCTCCCTTGCAGCCTACCTGCCGACGCTGTCCTTCAACATGCAGGTCCTTGCTGCCGGGGGCCGCGCTCCCCGATCACCAGTCCCGATCGGGACGATCGACATGGGTATGGAAGAATGGGTACACACACTGGCAGCATTCCTAGATCATTTGAGCGGGATTCGTTGTCGGTGCCGCCGTGGGCCTTGTCCATTTTAGAGATATGGCCGCCTGCCCAACAGCGGCCGCTGTCGCTTTTGAAGAACATTTGTTGTTGGGCCTCGTACCTATATCTTCCGAACTCACTTCGGGCGTCAAAATCTGCCCTTGTCTGGCAATGCCAGAAGGGTTCATCTCGTTCGATGATCTTCAGGAGGTGTGCTATCCCAGTGTTACTGTGTGTGAGTGTGTGTGTGTGTTTGTGTTTCGGGTGTTCCCTATCTCTCTTCCTGTTTCACCCAGGAGCTTCTGCCTGGCCCGGCTGTCCTCACTATTTCTTGTCTCTCGATCCTCATCCGCTTCCGTTGCCGCCTACCTCTGCGCCTCGCTTGTTGCCTCGGCTGTGCTGTCGCACTGGGCCTCCTCGGCCCTGGCCCCCCCCTCTTCCCTTCTTTCCCCCGTTCTTCCTCGCCTCTCTCCCCTCGCGACTGCCCCCTCGCGAGTGCTGCTGCCGATCCCCGATGGGTGTGATCAAGCTCCTTCACGCTGCGTGAGCTGGTCTGGCCCGCGGCTTGACCTGCGCCGCGCGCCGCCGGGCGCGTGGCCGCGACGTCAAGAAGTGTGCTTGCATTTGCCCCACTCGGCATGCGCCGGCCCTCGCCTCGCCGCCCGCGTCGCAATGGAGGGCTGCAGTGGACAAGCGCGCGCACAGCGCGCACACGCGTCCTGAGGATCCTCGGCGGTTCCGGCCTCTGGTCTGCAGGCACGCGGGGCGCTCCGGAGAGGGGGGCCTCGCCCCTGACAGAGGGGGGCTGCAGGGATTAGCGGCGGAGGCCGGCGGACGTCAGGCGAGTGCGGCTGCGCCGGCGGAAGTGCGAGAATCGTCGTATGTATGTATGCATGTATGTACGCATGTATGTATGTATGCATGTATGTATGTGTGTATGTATGTATGCATGCATGTATGTACGTATGTATGTACGTATGTATGCATGTATGCATGTATGTGTGTGTATGTATGTATACACGCATGTATGTACATATGTGTGTATGTATGGATGTATGCATGCATGCATGTATGTATGTATGTATGCATGCATGTATGTATGCATGCATTCATGTATGTATGTATGTATGTATGTATGTATGTATGTATGTATGTATGTATGTATGTATGTATGTATGTATGTATGTGTGTATGTATGTGTGTATGTGTATATGTATATATATAGATATGTCGTTGTATGCATGTGTATGTATGTATGTATGTATGTATGTATGTATGTATGTACGTACGTATGTATGTATGTATGTATGTATGTATGTATGTATGTATGTATGTATGTATGTATGTATGTATGTGTGTATGAGTATGTCTGTACGTCTATGTCTGTGTATGTCTGTATGCCTGTATGTCTGTATGTCTGTCTGTCTGTCTGTCTGTCTGTCTGCCTGTCTGTCTGTCTGTCTGTATGTATGTATGTATGTCTGTGTATGTATGTATGTATGTATGTATGTATGTATGTACGTATGTATGTATGTATGTATGTATGTATGTATGTATGTATGTGTGTATGAGTATGTCTGTACGTCTATGTATGTGTATGTCTGTATGCCTGTATGTCTGTATGTCTGTCTGTCTGTCTGTCTGACTGTCTGTCTGTCTGTCTGTCTGCCTGTCTGTCTGTCTGTATGTATGTATGTATGTCTGTGTATGTATGTATGTATGTATGTATGTATGTATGCATGTATGTATGTATGTATGTTGATGGAGTGTTTCTGCTTTCCTCAGCTGTTTTGCCACGTCTGGTCGCTCGGGAAAATTTGAATGTCTCTGGGGATCGCCGCGGACCTTTGGGCACCGTCCTTCCTCCAGATGTTCACAGGTTTTCGGGGCCCACGGCTGCACGGCCAGACTCGCCTCAAGCTCCTGGTCCACCGCTCGCTCCAGGGCCGGCCGGTCGGCCGTACGGGCCAGGGACGGAGACCTCCGGCGACGGGAGCCCAGTAATCCCAACCAGCGGGGCTTCCACTCGGCGAGGGTGCGCCGAAGCCGGCTTCCGCGGCCTTCTGTTGGCGCGCCCGCCGCCATCTTACCTCAACAGGCTTCCGCCGGCCGTCTGTCAGCGCGCCCGCCGCCGTTTTACCTCCGCAGGCTCCCGCCGGCCTTCCGCCACCTCCCAGCGACGGCGAGGGTGCGCCGAAGCCGCGGCCCTTCCCGGAACGCCCTGTGCAGGACCGTGCCCCCGGGAGCAGGGGCCGCAGGCCTGGGCCTGTAGCTTGCCCGTGGGCCAGCTTCCGCACACGGGCATGCGGCGTGCGCGCTGGACGTTCCGCCCACAGGCCCGACGAGGACGACGCGTCTGCGTCCTGTCGGCGTCGAGCGAGGGGGGGAAGCGAGAAGGAGACGGCCTTCTCAGAAGGCGGCGGGGCTTCTCAGAAGAAGTTGTTTTTTATGTCTTCGCAGAGGGCTGAGGACACATCACAGAAGGCCGGGGGACTTCCGATTCTTCTGAGAAGGCCCGCCCCTTCTCGCTTCTTCTCCCTGGGCTCGCCGCCGGACAGCACAACCAGCGGTTGTTTCACCTGTTCGACCTACAGGCTCCGCTCCCGGGCCCCGGGACCAACAGGCGACGGAGGTCTGGCCTGCTTTGGACTGGAGCGCGGCGATCGCACGCGAGCGACACAACCTCTTATCCCGAGCAGCACATCAGTTGGGCGCCTCGAGGGCGTGCTCAGCCACGACGCACCGCTGAGGGAGGACGAGGAGGAGGAGGCAGGGGGGGAGGGAACCGGTGTGGTTTTGCCTTGCTGCGTGGTGCCGCATCGCTTTCTCTCCAGCTGTCTGGCCCGAGCGGCCCCTCGGCGGCGGGGGCTCGCAATGTCGGGCGCACGCGGCTTGGTCTGGCAGGGCAGTGCATGACAAGCCAGAGCAGGTCCACAGTTGCTGTTCTTTCATTTGTTGTTCTGCCGATCGGCGCGGGCCCCCGCCCCCCCCTTCCGTAGACCAGATCTTGGCTGCTTTTGGCGGCTGGTTTCTGGCGACTGGTCAGGACCCCCGCACCCCCAGTCTGCTTGCGCGACTGGTAAAAGCAGATCGACTAAGCACCGGCCAAGACTCAGGCTCCGCCCTCTCCCCCGTCCTTCGGCCAAATGTCGAAGCCCAGAATAAAAAACGCTTGCGAACAGAACCTGAGGCGTGCTCCTTGACATCAGGCGTGCCGATTTCCTTGAGATCGGGGCGTTGCAGTTTTGTTTTCGCACTGAGGTTGTTCGCCCGTATCCAGGCACCGTCACAGGTTGATCCTGCTCGGCAAAGTCGACGCAGAAATATGGGGTCCAGGACTCTGGTCGTGATCTTTCTCGATGCTGCAGTCTTTTCGTTACGTCGGATCTCCAGACTTCCCGAGATTCGTGACGTCGGATCCCCACGTTTTCCGAGGTTTGGACCCCTCTCCGTGGACCGGTGTTTGATTTCTGTTGTTTCCCCAACATATTTAGTGGGGTTACTGTTTTCTTCCCACCCACGGCGCACCCGCGTCTTACTCACCCACTCACCTCTCTCCCTTCTCCCTCCTCACCTCCTTTTCCTTTCTCGCCTCGTACACGCGCAACACATGCACGTCACGCACATGAGACACGCGTCTACATTCAGCCGCACGCAGGCACACACTCGCACACACACATACACACACACACACACACACGCACGCACGCACGCACGCACGCACGCACGCACGCACGCACACACACACACATACACACACACACACACTAACAACGCCAGTGCACGCCTGGCGTGTTCACTGCATCACACACCCACGACGTATGCGCAACATGCTGGGCACCCACGTGAGACACAAGCCCCGATACAACCGCGCGCGCATCATACACATGACACATATTGGGCACCCACAGGAGACACACGTCCAGATACAGCTGCACACGCATCATACACATGACACGCACATCACGCAGCACACGCGCGCAAGATTCGCAAGGCGTGGCAGGCGTGGCACTTTGTCGACACCAGAGGGGGGTGCGCAGGGGGTGGTCCCTCACCGCGGTCTCTAGCAGTCCCTGGGTCGCGGGGCGTGGCAGGCGTGGCACTTTCTCGACACCAGACGGGGTGCGTGGGGTGGTCACTCACCGCGGTCTCTATCCGTCCCTGGGTCGCGGGGCGTGGCAGGCGTGGCACGTTCTCGACACCAAAGGGGGTGCGCAGGGGGTGGTCCCTCACAGCGGTCTCTATCCGTGCCCAGGTCGCGGGGCGTGGCAGGCTTTCTCGACACCGTCCCCAGGTCACGGGGCGTGGCAGGCGTGGCATTTTCTCGACACCAGAGGGGGTGCGCAGGAGGTGGTTCCTCACCGCGGTCTCTATCCGTCCCCGGGTCGCAAGGCGTGGCAGGCGTAGCTTTTTCTCGAACCTCACGGGGGGTGCGTATGGGGGCAGGTCTCGCCGTTGCATTCCATCAGTTGCATTAGCAGGGGTTTGCGCAGCATCCAGATCTGCAAACACTTTGGCTCAAGCCGGCTCGGAGCGCCAGGATACCTAACAGAAAGGTCGCAGTTGCTCGTTGCTTGGTGCGCACATACCATAAGATATGTATGTGGGGGTCCTCGGTAGTGCAATTTGTTTTTACCACCCACGGCGAAACCGACCTCCAAGGGCCGAGAAGCGGGCCCTCGTGGCTGCACCAAAGGTGGTGGAGGTCCGGATCATTCCTCCGCTGGGTCGAAGAGGTGCCCCCGAGGAGTGTTGTGCTGCCGAGCGTGTCCCTCAGAGGAGGAACAGGGACCCATACCGCTGCACTTCGCCCGTTTTCCCCCTGTTTGGACCTCCTGGGAATCCCTCGTCGCCACGCATGGGTTCGCCTCGAAATTCTGGTCAGAACGCACCCTGGGAAAGATCCGGGGAGTAGCGGTATCGTTACGTTTTGCTTTCCCCAGTCCCCAGCCTTTCGATCCGTGCTGGAGCCCGTGGACGCAGGGGGGCCTCCTTGGAAATCCTGGGAGCACCTCGGGCCGGGCATCCCTCTGGCAACGCCCGGCGGACCTTCTTCTCCAGACATGTTTAGCGACCCTGGCATGGTTGTCAGTCAGCCCTCTCTATCTCTCCACCTCCACCTCCTCCAACTTTTCACGTTCCGTCCTCCTCATCCTCTTCCGCCCTCACCCTCTCCCAGACCGCTTCTCGTCGGCACGATGGATTCGTTTGGACCATTTTCGGCCTAGCGGCTAGGGGACCTTGCTGGGCCCCGGAGGCAATCGCAGCGTCGGAGGTGTGGGACGCTAGGGGGTCTTACCGAGCCCCAGGTCCGTCCAAGAAAACGGCTCATGATGAAAGGCAATTCCCGAGGATACGGGCTGAGGCCTTCAGGTGCCCACGTTGTAGGAAAGGCCATCGCAGCGTCGGAGGTCTGGGACCTCCTCCACTCGAGTAGGGGATTGACCACAGAACTGATGTACACCAGACTTGATTTTCTCGTCGAGTTCATGGAACTATGCGTAGAGTGCGACGTGGATCTCCGAACATCCAACGCATGTTTCACGGTCTCGCCGAGAAAGTCGGTTTGGGGAAAGAGCCATCGAGCGTCCCGATCTCGGACCAGCACGGACCGCGATTTTGGCTGATGCGAGGGGGATGCAGGCGAGGTCGTGCTCAAGGCCCAAGCTCAATCTCGTGGACAAAACTGGCGTCGGCCGAATGATTACCCCAGCTCGCCTGCGACGCAAGTAATTGTCAATCTAGCAGAACCTCTGGTCATCCATGCTCTGCCCAGTCAAAAATGCAAGGCTGACGGACGGGGTTTACCTACAGTCGGACCGAGTTATAAGATCCAGGTCGGTTCGGGGAGGGTATCGTAATGTTCTTCATTATTGTTTGATGTTCTTGTGCATCCTGGGGAGGGTGCTCTTGGATGCTCTGTGTGTTTTGGCCGGCGGAGGGTCTCATGTTCTTGGAGGATGTTCATCTGTCCCAGGTCCGACTGGACCAGGCGCGAAGATGAAACGCTGCCCGGCGGAATGACCCTCTGGCCCAGCGCCCAGTCAGAAAGCGGGCTCCTGGGGGCCTGGCTTTCGGCGTGCCAGGAAAACCGTCTTTCCACGCATTCTCAGTGGGCTTGCCGATAGCTCCTGGGAGCAAGCATCAGCCGCTCCTCCAACCAGTCCCGCACTTCCTTCGATCAGCGCGCCCAAACTACTCAGGGGCATTCCAGCATGCGAATGTTCCCGTCCACACCTCTGATGATCTTCATTGCGAGCGTCACGCTGGTAAAAACCGAAACCCACACGCACAAGACGATCCAGCCGTTGCCCAGCGTGGAGATGCCCAGGCCCGCCGTGCGGAACGTGTCGAAGAGGAGGGCGACCCAGTGGGCAGGGTTAGCCGTTGGGACTCGGAGCAGTGTCCACGTCGCCTGTCGCCACTGTGGGGATCTTATCAGCCGAGAGGTCCATTCATCATCGTGACGGCTTCGCTTTGCTCCTCGTCACGTTCTCACGATTCCATGTTTGTCTGAGCTTCCTTTCTCGAGCTTGCGGGCGTCCTCGAGGATGGCCCTAGGCGGAGGGCTATTTGGCAAACCACGGATGCTCCCGCTCGTCTTGGATCGAATGCATATCGGCGAATAGCGCACAAGTAGTGCCACATAGCGCCGAATAGCCCTCGGTAGCGCCGTGCAGAGCCCAAAAAGCGCGCGATCGCGCCCAATAGCTCCCAACAGCGCCATGTGAGGGAGATGCGTTGTGTCTGCTTTGCGCGCGGTTTGGAGCGCTATTGGGGCTTCATGGGGACGACCAAACACTTCCGTGACTTGCTTTCTTCTAGGGAGAACGGAGGCTGAGCAGCCAAGGAAATTTTGGCGACGACGCCGCTGACGACGGCGATGGCGAGAGCGCTGCAGAGAACGACGCCGGCTAGCACGACGACGAAGACGCCGAAGAGGACGCCGAAGACGATGATGAAGACGACGGCGCCGATGCCGCCGACGAAGACGACCTCGACGAAGTCGCCGAATACACCGAAGACGGCGAGGGAGACGGCCACAAGCTGCCCCTCTTTGGCAGAGATGGATCCGTGCCGCCCCAACGGAGGCCAGGGGGTGGGGAGGCCCGGCCCGCGCGCCTTGCCGCGAGGAGGAGCCCCGCCCGGGGGGGGCGTCGTCGTCGTCGTCGTCGTCGTCGTCGTCGTCGTCGTCGTCGTCGTCGTTGTTCTCGTCGTCGTCGTCGTCGTCAGCAGTTTCCGATTTCTTGTCATGGAGGAAGCGGGTATTGAGAGAGGCTGGCCTTGGAGTTTTGTTCGTTGTTTTCGAGCTCCCTGGGCCACACCCTGGGTCCCGGAGCTGTCAACAGAACGAGTCGGGAGGAAGATTGGGGTCTCACCAGCGGTGCGGTGAGCGCAGCGTGTGGAGAGTCGGTGGGGCTTCGAGGTGGCCGCACGTTTTTGCGGACTCGGGTTGTTGTCCGAGGGCGTCTCGGGCAGTTGGGGCCTCCAAGGTCACAAGACCATGCGGTGACGAACCGTGCGGTGAGGTCTCTGGGGGTTCCTGAGTCACGGCAAGGTCTGTCACCGCACCGCATCGGGACCCCCAAGAAAAGTTGGTCTTGGGGGCATATCCCGGGGTCCAGACTCCGTTTCCCTCCGTGGTCGATGGCATAGTTCTCGTCGTCGTCATTGCTGTTGTTTTCGTCGTCTTCTCCCTCGTCACGGGCCGGAGGATGAGCGTGGGAGGAAGAGGGAGGAGGTGGGGACGAGTATGAGTGAAGAGTAGTTCTATGAAGAGGGAGGCTAAGGAGTCGGGGAGGAGGGAGAAGAGGAATTCTTGGAAACAGGAAACAGGGGACAGGACACAGTGGAAGAGTGCAGGGAGGAGGCGTGAAGGAGTGGCGAAACGGGAAACAGAAGGAGGAGGGGCCTCTGGAGGCGGAAAGACGGGAGAGGGAGGAGGGAGAGGAGTTGGAGGAGGAGGAGGAGGAGGAGGAGAAGGAGGAGGAATACGAGGAGGACGAGGAGGACGAAGAAGATAGTTACAGCTGCTGTCAGTTATGGCACGAGTTGTTCCTTTCACCAGCAGACTTGTGGTGTTTCTCGATGAATGTGGATTCCAACCTCGTGGCCTAAAGCATGGGATAGCGGATAACTACGATGATGGGGTTGCTCAGTGCGGAGCATCTAGCGATGTTCCACTTGGCTATCGCGTTCGCTGGGAGGAGAAGGAGGACGAAGAGGAAGGAGAAGGTGAGTATGTGGAGCAGAAGGAACACGTGAGGAGCTCCGCACTGACCAAACGGGTCAACCAGTTCACGCGCAACTAACAAACATCGAACCTCTTCCTCCTCGTCGAACCCGTCGGCGAGCGTAGCCCGCTTCCTCCTCTCCAGGACCCGCCGTCCAAGTTGCGAAGCTTCGGCACGAGAGGGGTAAGAAACAAGGGTTAGGCCTCGGGACAGATCGGACCAACCTGGGATGAGGGGAGGGGCGGGGCCCAAAGGAGACCTCCGGAAGGCCAAACTTGGCGGCTAGAAACTTCCAGGTAGAATGAGACAGTAAGGCCGCCGAGCCGACTCGCTCTTTGCGTTTAGATCAGTGCTTGGCACGCGAGATCCGAGGCAACTGGCGTTCCCGCGCGCTCGAACGGGGCCCACGGCAATCTGACGCGAGAGCACACCGACCCCCAAACGCACCTGGGTGGCCGACGTGCCCACGCGTGGTGCAGATGACAATTGCGCTCGCCAGTGGCCCCGCCAGGGCCCTCGACGGGAGCTCCTAGGCAGGAGTGACCGCGGGTGTGCCACGGCCCGAGGCCAGCCCAGGCATCGGCTTACCCCCTCGGATGGGGGGGCAGCCGGGCTGCCAGCACCCGAGGGATTGCCGCACGCTTGGGGAGGACGACTCGAGCTGTCAGCATCATCGCTCCTTGGTGGAAGTTCGCCCAGCCCAACACGCCAAAGCCAGGAGATGAGGAAAGGGTGGCAAGACCGTTCGCCCGAAATGGAGGCCTCCTGTCTCGCCCAACTGCGTGGCACCCATGATCCGTAAGACGATCCTGCTCTGAACAGCGATACGACTCGGCCCCACAGCGAGCACATTTGCCGCCGCGCGATTACCAAGCCATTGAACCCGAGTGGGCAAACCATCCAAGACGTCGGCAGTGCTGCAGCGCGCTGGCACTTTCTTGGCAGCAGCGCCGTGAAGCTTGCCGTGGGCTAGGGCTCGCCTGTTGGCCCGAGGGGTGTGGAGCCTGGGCGCGGCGCGGACGTCAGAGGCGCAAGCCGTGCCAGCACAGTCTTATTGCGATGTGTACCCCTGGGAATGCACAGCGCTGCGAGTGAGCTGGAGGACGGCACAAACTTCGCCGTGCCTAGCCGATTGGAGGGGGGTCTCGTCGAGCGGCACCATTCCCAGAAGGAACTGAGCACGTCCCAGTCTCCGTCGAACACCGCCGACCATCCCGCCACACCCAACGATGGGATCGCGCCCTCAAAAGCCGACCCGCCACCGAACACATGAGGCCCAGGGTCCAAATACAGCCCGTCCTGGCCAGTTGAGCCCGGGAAGGTTGCAAGAGGAGGGGTCAGGAGCCCCATGAGGGAGCCAAGGGGAGGGGTCGGGGAAAATGCCTCGAGCGAAAGCCACCTGGGCTATGCCCCCAACCCGGCGTACAAACGCCGAGGCTGTCGAGACACCCGTCGACATCTCATCGCGTCGCCAGGCCGCTAAGCGAGGGCAGCCGCAATTACGATTGAACAAGGCGCCTCGAACCCCACGGCGGAGGCTATCAGGGCGGATATCTTCACACTTCGCCGAAAAGCGATCTTGGCACCAGTAGCGATTGGCCAGACGCCCGCGCAGGACATTCGAGCGCTGGTTGGACCAGGTTTGCAATATTGAGGAACCAAGGGGCGGGACGGGAGCAGATGGGGACCGACCGTTCAACGGCGAACGATTGACGACTGAGCTCGTCGGCCATACCCGCATCCCAGCACTCCCGCTCAAAGTGCAATTCCAGAAACTTGGGCGAAAAATGATCGAGAGACCGCCATCTGACTTCACGGTCGGCGATGGCCCCTCGCCTCACATCAAGAGCCCATTCTACGCGATTGTGTGTGAGGAGGAGGGCGGCAATTGCGACGTCACCCAGCAGCACCTCTTTCGAAACCGTCCTGTGCCACCAGACCGATGATACGGACGTGTGCACCAGCAGGTCGCTGCTCCACAGCGCACTGGACGAGCCTGGCCGGAGGGGGACACTGCTGCGAACCGCCTCCACCCAAAGAGCACGCAACGACGACAAGGAGAGCCGCTCCCCGCACAGCCTTCGCGGTTGGCCCCGCACGGAAAACCCGAGGACTTCAGCGACCGCGGCCGATGTTTCGGAATCGGGCGGAGGAAGAGAGAGCGTTGGTTATTCTCCAGTGTTGGAAGGGCAAGCGGCGATGAGTACCGTCGCCCTTGTCTCCGCCCAAGTCTCGATGGGCGTAGGATAACAGCTCCCAGCCGAGAGGCCAGGAAGGGTTTCTCAGGAGAACCTCCAGCAGCTCGTTACCCGACACCATCCAGCACGTCTTACTCAAATGGTTTGGGAGTTCGAGCTGCCGCGCGTAGCTCCTATGATTTTTAAGACTGCCCGCACAAGCTGGGCCGCCACCGTTCTGACACCGCCGATCGCATACAGCTTGATGCCATCAATCACAATCACAGAACGGCGCGCGCGAGCCTGGATGGCGACCTCCTTCAAACCGCAATGCGCGAGCAGTTTCACAGCCCCAGTGGTGCAGGAACACCCGGCCACCACCGTCCCGTTTGGCAAGGCGGCCCGCGAGGTGGCCGCAAGCCCTCTGACACGGCGGGGACTTCGCTAGAGGGAGCAAACGGAGCGAAGAAGGGCGGTACGGAATCCGTAGTGACTGGCACACTCAGAGAGAGTCCCATGCGGAACGTCCTCGTAACAATGCGTAAGAGCGGAACACATTGAGTCACCGATCATAATTCGCCTGCGCGCTTGCGCCGTCAGAAAGTTGTGCACGCGCGCCGCTCGGTCTGCCGCTGTGTCCGAGCTCTTGGCCCAGAAGAAGTGTTGGTCGTACTCCAGCTCCCACCTCTTGACCTCCTTCTTGCGGGTGCGGCTCCAGACGCGCCCTCACATGCAGAGGAACACAATCGGACGGCGGCCACGCTGTGGCGGGGGCTTCGGCAGGAAGACATGCGAGCTAGAAGCCTGACATCGTCGGCAGCACTTCCTATGCATTCAGCAAGTGGACGAAGGCCTGCAGCAGCTCAGGGCTGAGGTGCAGCAGGCACCTGGGGTGGAAGTTGTCCCAGCGCAAGCCTGTGACCTTCTGGGATCGGCGGCGAGCCCTGGGGGGAAGTGAGAAGGTGCGGGCCTTCTCAGAAGGCCGGGGCGCTTCTAAGAAGCCCCGCCGCTTGAGAGGGCCTTCTCCTTATCATTTCCTCCCCTCGTTCGCTGCCGAGGGAAGGTCCTGGCCACCTCGAGCACCTGGCCCACTGTGATGAGAGCGAGGGAGCTCGGCGCGTCCCGCTCGACCGCGGGGACATCGGAAGGCCGAGAGGGCTTGTCCCAGATCTGCATCCGCTCGTCTGAGATGGCTTCGCCGCTGCCGAGCCAGCTTGGCCGAGCCCGTCGACGTCACCTGGCTGGACCACGGGTGCGCCCTCGACGCGCCGCTCCTTGATCCGACGGAGAGCGATGAGGCCTAAACCTCTCATAGCTGACGTGCAGAAGGCCCTCCACTCCGGGACGCGCAGGGAAGCACCGTCACGCCGTCGGAGGAGGACCTCGGCCTCCCGCGAACTGTCAAGCCAATCACACAGCGGGCTCGCCCGAAGAGCTAGCCCAAGCCAGGCGATCAGAGTGCAGTGCAGTTGCGGAGCGACGCCTCCTTGGAGAGGGCTGGCGCCAGCTGGAGCGCCGACGCCTGGTGGACAAGGCGGTGACGCCTGGAGGCCCGCCTGGCCTTGGACCATGGCTTGGCCTGCCCCCAGCGCCGCGGGGCAGCAGCCAGCTGGGCAGCAGGCTCCACCACGCCTCCGCCTCCGAGGGGTCTGCCCTGCGCTGCCGCGCGAGGCGGAGGGACAAAAGAGTCTCTTCGACCAGCTTGATGCCGAGAAGGGTGATGAGAAAAAGGACAAGGGGGGAGTCGGAGGAGGAGGAGCATGAGAAGGATGGGACGGCGGATGAGGATGGGCGGACGTGTAGCTTGGAGGATGAGGACAAGAGAACGCGGAGGAGGGAGGGGAAACGGATGAATGAGGTGATGAGATGATGGATGAGGAGGTGAGGCGAGGTTGAGGTGCAAGAGGGATTTGAAGATGAGGAACAGTACGCAGGATGATGGTATGAAGGAGGTGGTGGGCACTGGAGTGTGGTGAGGGAATGGGGGAACTGCTCTGGGATGGTTCCAGTGCCGCTTTCCATGTTGCTTCCCTCTTCGCTCTCAGCAGCTGGAGGTTGACAGGCTCCCACGAACTCTCGCTGGGCAGGGTGGGTCCGTAAATACTTCAGGCACCAGTGCCAGCTGCATCAGCTGGTTTAGTGCAGACGGGTAATGCTATGTTGATGATGATGATGATGATGATGATGAGGAGGAGGAGGAGGAGGAGGAGGAGGAGGAGGAGAAGAAAGAGGAGAAAGAGGAGGTGGAGGATGAGGACGATTCTGAGTTTATCGACCCCCACCCCCAACTGGGGGACTTTGGACCCACACCGTTGCATTGAAGGTCGCTTCAACATTTGCGGGGGATGCAGCTTTGAATGCTTATCCTCGTCGCTGGTATCCTCATCCTGTTTTCCGAACCTGGAACCTCGGCCTTCGATCCACGAGGAGGGACGATGAGCGAGGAGCGAGGAGGGAGCCAGGAAGAAATGAGAGGATGACGAGGAGGGAGCTTGGGTTCAAGGCATTGCCAGACCTACCCGCAGTTTCAAGGCTTCGAGGAGGAGGTGAAGGGGGAGGAGCAGAAGGAACATGAAGGAGAGAGGAAGGAGCTAGAAGCAGCGAGGACCGAGGAGGAGCGAGGAGAGTAAGACGAGGAAGAAGCAAGCTGCGAGGAGGGCGGAGCGAGGCGGAGACGCCTCCAGAAAGCTTCCAGAGCCCCCCACAACGGGATGGCAACTTTGAAAAGCCTGGATCGTCGAGCTCCGACCCCCCGATTCTCAAGAAGCGAGGAGGGAGGCAGCGAACCGGACTGTCGACGCCGTGTTTTTTCCAAAGCGGAGACCCGATTCCCCAGGAACAGCTTTGCAGCCTGAGTCGTTCTGTGACGGTCTCGAGGCACAGCAAAGGACCCAACATAGGCAAACATCTTCCACGATAAGGGGGGTTCGGGAAGGAGGGAGCGAGGGGCGAGGAGAGAGTAGGCGAAGCGCGGAACGAGGGTGATTTGGACGGAGAGGGGATGAGCGAGGAAGACCATGGATGGGGATGTCTCCGGGGATTTTCAGCGATCTCTGGAGGCCCCCTGAGGCAGTGGAAGGGATCCCAAAAGCTTCAGAGCCTTTGATCCTCGATCCTCGCGGAGGGGGGAGGGATCAGGGAGGGGGCTGAGGCACTCCCCTCAGAGTGCGCGGATGTCTGAGACACTGTCCTGAGGGAGCGCCTGTAGTACAGGCAGTGCCCTTACGGTAGGCTCGTGTCGCGTCGACGTGGTGGAGACCCCAGCGCGGCGTCCAAGGCTGAACGCTGCCAGTGTCCCAGAATCGGCCAATTTGAACGATCCGCACTGTTGGACACTGGCGATCGTGCAAGGCTGAACGATCCAGGCGGTGTCAGAAACCAACGTGCGGGTCGTCACAACACGACCCTGACGCATAGGCATTGCCCTGCAGCCTTCCCAGACGTCCGACGTTGTGCTTCCTCACTACGTGGATCCCCAGAGGCCACAGGCCTGGAGCCCGCGCCGGGGACCGTTTTTCAGCCAGAGCAGGTTTCCCACGGTCCGTGGGCCCGGGAAGGCCCCCCGGAGTCCGAACGTTGCATGCCCCCCCATCGCCGTGACCTCTTTCGCGACGCGGATGTCGGGGCGAAGGCGAGGGCATCGATCGGCGGCGAACCCTGGGTGGGTCGTGAGAAGGGGTGGGCCTTCTTCGAAAGCTCGGAAGTCCCCCGGCCTTCTGAGCAGTTTCCGGAGCCTCCCCGACAGGCACAGAGGACTGCTCAGAGGGCGCGAGGATTTCGTAGAATCCTCGGCGCCTTCTGAGAAGGCATTCTCCTTCCATCCCTTGCTCGCTGCCGAATCGAGGAGCGGGCCCTTCGCCAGGAGGCTGCCGGAGGGCAGGGCCAGTGCCAGCAGGCTGCTCTCAGGAGCACTGCCGCCGCCCGCCCGCCCGCCGTCTCCCGCTAGCGCCCCCCCCCCCTCCCTGCGCAGGCCTCCCATTTCAAATCTCCAGCCATCTCCGCCCTTCTCCCTCCTCCTCTTCCCTGACCTCCCCCTCCTCCTCCTCCTCCTCCTCCTCCTCCTCCTCTTCCTCCTCCTCCTCCTCCTCCTCCTGAGTGGCTCGGCCAGCGGCGCGCGCGAGGCTTGGGCATAAGGAGACACGCGCTCCCTTCGCGCGCTGGGTTGCTCCCCTTCCCCCTCTTCCGTCGCCGTTTTGGTTCAGACCCCTCACCAGCGCACGCTCCCGCTCTTGGCTCAAGCCTGCCAGCCATGGTCTAGAGTCGGTGGGTTGAGCTGCTTGCTGCTTGAGCTCTGCTTGCGCGCTGCCCCGTGCGGTGCGTCTGCTACTCTCCGCCGTCGAGTGATGCTAATGGTCCATCGCTGGTCCATTGAGAAGCTGGACGCGCGCCGCCTCCTCGCGGTGAGCTGGTGAAGTATGCGTACCGCTGGCTTCGTCCAGCGCCTTGCCGCTCGTGCTTGTGCGCTGTCTTCGCTGAGCACGACCCGCTGCCCGACTGCCCTCCGCACCACGCAGTGTAGGAGGACTTTCGGGCATTCCGAACGCAGCTGAGCACGGACGCGCACGTCGAACAACAAGCCTGACTGCGGGTCTTTTTTTTTCGGAGGCCCATCCCCAGCCGATCCACGGCGGTGCGTTTTTTGTTGTTTGTTTTTGTTTCTTTCCCCCGGGGGGTCTCCAACATATTTCTGGGTCAAGCACGACCTTGAACTCACGAAACATTGACCCATAGAGAGGGTGAAGGTTTAGTCTGGTAGCTCACCAGGGGCTTCTGCACTACCATGACATCCGATGCGCAGCACGGTTTTTGTGCCCAAGTGCGTAATGTCGGACGGCGGGGGCGCGATCACAGCAAACGCCCACATCCTCACAAGCGAGGCATAAGCCAAGGCGCAGATATGCCCAGGCGTTCGATCCGCTCGCCACTGATATTCGTCCATTTCTGCCTGTTGCCAACTTCTTCGGCGAAGTAGGCTATGTTGTCAAAGTTATGAGCGTATACGAGGGCGTCATGCGGCGTGTCGGCGGAAGTCCGCCCACCCGTGAAAACGAACGGCGTGACCGCAAGCGGTTGCCATGGGACGAGCGCGGTCACCATGCCAGCCAGGGCATCGGAGCCACACTGCGGGAAGCTGCATCACGGGCGGATCGGGAAGGAACTCAGGGCTTAGTGGGCCCTGGAAAACGACAGGGCAGTTTTTTTACCGGTTCCGTTTTGCCGTGTTTTTGCCGGTTCCGACGCCGTTTTGTTACCGGTTCCGTCGCCGTTTTTTGACCGGTTTCGGTTCCGGTTCCAATCCTGGAGCTGTTTTTTCGCCGTTTCCGGTCGCCGTTTTTTTGCCGTTTCCACTTTCAAGGGGCATTTTTTTTTGGAAACGGTGAAAAAACGGCCCTGTCGTTTCCGGGGCCCACAAAGGCTCAGGGCACCTTCCACCTGGCAGTACTAGGGGCTCCGCCAAGAGCGTGTGGAGAGCCGCTGCAAGTGTCGACGCCATCCTTCTCGGTCAAAGGCGCCCGCTGCAAGCAAATGATCACTGCGGTCGTATTCTTGTTCTTGAGATCTTGCTCGCTGCCTTCTGCATCCACCGCCGCAATCAGCCAAGAGAAGTTCGCGTGCACAACAGATACTCCAGGGCCAAGTACAGGGTGTCCACAGGGCGGGGCGCAAGTACAACGCAGGCGCTGAGCCTCACTCGCACAAGATATAATGCGGCCGAAAACGGACGTGAGGAATCAGTCGGGGCCTGGGGATTCCCACCACTCATTAGCAGAGAAAGTCATCTAGGTCCTCGGGGAGCTCCAGCGGTTCTCCAGCCGCGCGCGTGGCCACCACCCCACAAAGTTTAGAGTACCATAAACAAGAACTCGAGATGTCGCGTCACAGCTCTTGCTTTTGCGGCCAGCCGCTCGTCGGCTGGGTCAGGGCCCCCGAAACTAGGGCCCGCAGTTTGGCTTGCGTCTTGAAGTGCGCACTCCCGGGAGACGGTCCCCCAGGGTCCGGGAGGTTACAGCAAGTGCGCTCCAGGGGCGCTTCCTTTTTGTGGACACGTTTCGGTGACACCTAGCATTGCGCACGGCTTGTGTGCCGCGCCGGTTGTCTACCATTGCGCGCCCGCAGCCGACATGATTCACGGCCCATTGCCACCCGCCAAAACCACCTCAACCCAACCCGAAGGCCCCAGTTTGCCCTCCACTTCCAGTGTGTGTGTGTGCGTGTATGAGAGAGTGTGTGTTGGGGAGGGGGGCGTCGGGAAACATGTTTTCATTTTGACACGCGTGGGTCCCGTGCCCCTCCGGCCCGACATTGGAAATTTGGGTTCTCGGGTTGGATGGGGCCGGTCTGGTAGGCAGGCAATGATGTCGAGGGAGCGGGGAAGGTCGACAGAGAAAAGCCGTCGTCTGCATGCCTCCTGGCTGCCAAGAAGCAGATTCTGGACATTTCCCGTGACGGAGCTAGCCGAAGCCAGACCCGCGCCAGCAATCGCACCAATCCCAGGCGCGTGCGGCGCGGAGCGCCCCACCCGAGTGTCTGGCACCTTCCGCGGCGAACGTAGTTCAGATGTGGACAGGGTACCCCTGCAGCCACCCTTTTCTCACGTTCTCCATGTCAGGCTTCCTGGGGGGTCTTCGTCGCGACCTCTGGCTTCGATTCTTAGTCCAACGCGCCTGGGGAGAAGTCGGCGGAGCGGCGGTGTCGGTACATTTTGATTTCCCAAGCCTCAGGCGCGCGTCGCGCGGAGCGCCCCGCCCGAGTGCCCAGCACCTTTGGGGCGAATTCAATGGGGTGGACGAGCCGCGCTTTCTTTTGAGTCGGCAAGCCATCTCTAACCCACATGGTGGACTCGTCAAATCCGAGCGACGCCCGCAAGCGGATGAATGACTACTGGCGCCAGCCAGTCGTGCCCATCAACGTCGCGTTCATTTGCAAATCGCCAGATGTCGCCTGGGCATCTGTCTTGCGAGTGGCCAGTTGAGGGAGCTGCTCGATTGAGGGCCGCGCGCCCGAGCGCCGAGGAGGCCGCGAGCGGGGGGGGGGGGGGGGGCGCCGCGGGAGCGACAGGAGGAGGGCAGCCAGCCAGCGCGCTGGCGGTGAATCTCGCAGCCAGGCTGGCCGTCACTGGCGCGAGGGTAAGGAGGACTCGCCTCCGTGGTGATCCAGACGTTGGGCATCGACGCCAGCGCCGAGGTGTCCAAGGTCGGGCTGACAGCAGGCGCGGGCTACAACGACGCGGCCCAGGACGGAGAAAGCAGACGCCGCATCGCTGGGCAGCCCGCGCGTGAATATCATGGCAGAGATGCCAATCTGGCTCGCGTGCACGGGGCAGGGGCCGAGCGAGACTTACTCGCGAAGTACGACACGGATTGCGCATTGAACGGCGGCGCGGAGATCGCAACATCGCCAGCGCCCGCGTTCCGCGCCAGAAGCAACTAGGGGGGGGGGGCGGCGACGGGGCGCGGGAGAAGTGCAGATTCCAGTTCCACATGCATCACGCGCACCATCAGCTGGAGACAGTGGTAGCCAAGCAGCTCGAGAAGGGAGGAGCGATCAGGAAGGCGGGGGCAGCGCCGCGCGGGGCCCTCGGGAGGGGGCTCGGGGGACTGACCAACGGGGCGTGAGCCACGCGACAGAGAATGGCCGACTGGACACCGATCAGTTTTGTGCGACACCAGAAGATGCAATTCCCAGTGGTGACCGACAGGGCGCAGATTAGTTTTGTGCGACCAGAGATGCTGCAGCATCAGATAGTGGCCGACGGGACGCGTGCCAGTCTCGTTCGACATCAGCGGGCGCCCTGCAGCAGGAGACCAGAACGCGACGGCCAGGGAAGGGCCGCAGTGAGGGCGAGGCCGAAGGCAATGAGAGCGACCGCGAGCATTCAGCGCAGCTGCGCTCAGTTGACGCTGCCCCCATCGCAGTGCCTCAGGCTTTTCGCGCCCGCGAGCGATTCCGACATGTACTTAGGGAAGGTCGGTTTCCTCCTCCGCCGCCCACCGAGGCTCCTCCCCTCTTCCAACTCCAAGGGCAACGCTGCCCTCAGCACTGCGCAGCGCGCCGAACCCCCCCCCCCAAACCCAAACGAAAGGGCAAGGGCCGATGGGGGGAAGGGAAGGGGTGGAGAGGAGAGCGCGAGAGGGCACCCGCACACGCGGGCGCCGCCCTACCCGCGGGCCCCTGCGCGGGGAGGTCGGCGCGGGCAGGGCCCGAGCGCCCCGTGGCGCCAGCGTCCCCCTTTTCAGAAAGTGACCACAGCTAGGCCGCGCTACAGTTTTCGAAAGCCCACCGTACTAGTCGTAGTCCAGTAACCGCAGACATGCCCGAGAGCTCGATCGATCGATCGATCCTCCTACTCCTCCTCCTCCTCCTCCTCCTCCTCCTTCTCCTCCTCCTCCTCCTCCTCCTCCTCATTCTCTTCCTCCTCCATTGCGCGCGCGTGCCGTGCGTCCCCTCGCCCGGCGCCCCCGCGACACATCTCGCGCGCGCGCCGCGCAACCCCCCCGCCCGCCGCCCCCGCGACGCATCCCGCACGCGCGCCGCGACCCCTCCCCCCTGCCGCGCGCCGCCCCAATGACGCATCCCGCACGCACGCCGTGCCTTCCCCCCCCCCGTCGACCCCCTGCGCGCTCGCACCAAAGTAACGGCGGCAACCGCAGGCAACCGCTATGCCTGGACCAACAACCATTACTTCCGCTCTCCGCGCGCGACGCGAGTTCTAGCGAATTCTCTGTGGGGAAGGCGCTCCGGGCCCCCCACCCTCTCCGCTCGATCCCCGGCTAATCGCATGTTTTTTTTTTTTGGGGGGGGGGGGGTCGCGCGGCAGCAGCAGCGACAACAGCAGCCTCAGGAGGAGTGGGGGGAGGAAGAGAATGGGCAGATGACGTCGAAGAGGGGAAGGCGGAAAAGGAGAAAGGAGAGGAAGAGGGGAAGGATGATGGGGGGGCAGGCCAGCGCGGCACACCAGCACGGCAGGCCGGCGCGGCACGCCATCGCAGAACTCTCTGGCTTGCTCAACCAGACCTTATATGACAAGCCTTGTGAAGTGGTGGGCGACGACGGACAACCTGAGCAACGAGCCGTTGTCCAAGGGTTTCGCCGGACTGTGGGGCGACGCGGTGATGAAGTGCAGCCCTCAGGAGATCAGGGCTCTCGCCCCCTACTTCTGGTAGAGGGCGGACAAGGGCAAACCACAGAAGGACGGAGAAAAGAAGAGCACGGGCAAGGGCAATATTTGCTACGCGGTCGAGCTGGGTCATGTGCGTGGGCCGAAGGTATCGTCCCTGTTGAGCGAAGCGATGGTCGACGTGAAAGCGAAGTTCAAGGGGGGCGCAGCCCCTCCAGGACCGCGCTTCAGGGAACTCAGCCGCCTGGCTAACGAGTTGTAGTGGACAGATATTGCGGTCCTGGGCGTACCCACGTAGATTTGAGAGCAGTGGGAATGGGCGCGGCCGTAGGGAACGGATCTATGAGCACCGGATTGAATGATACCCAGCCGCCACTGCCTGTAAAAAAGAATGTCTGATTGGTCTGGAAGCAAGAGGTATCAGGATTTGCAGGTTCTGGCCGATCGCCGCCGCAGGGGCCCCCTCCCGCTCGGTTGAATTCGATCCCCCACGATCGAGCTTCCTCGAAAGGTTCCCAATGGGCGCGGTAAGGGTTCCAGTAGCGCTAAACCGTGCTTTCGACCCCCACGGGGGGCCCCCCCAGGGCCAAATGCCTCGCAGGAGGGGGCTGCCCCCTCACAGGGGCAGTGCGCCGGGGAAGGCGCCTGGGTGACAACCCCTTCGGCCTCGCTGGGGAAACACCTCCTCGGGGGTGCTTTTCGGCAGCGGGAGCTGCTGGGGTTCCTCCGCGGGCCCTCTACCAGGCGTGCGCGTGTCCGGATCAGTTTTTGCTTTAAGCTTGGCGTCCGGAAGATTTTGACCCTCAGGATCCAAGTTTTCCTGTGTGCCGTTTATTTTGTGTTATTGGTAGGTCGCGGCTGACGAGGGATCCCATGAGTTAGTCTAAGTGTGAGTATCCTCCTCTTCCTCCTCCTCCTCTTTCTCCTCCGCCTCCCCCTCCTCCCCCCCTGCCATCTCCTCCCGCCTCCTCCCCTAATGCCTGCTCACCCCTGATCCACCTCCCCCTGCCATCTCTTTCCCTCCTGGTCAAGATCCGACGATCCCAGGCGCGCACTTTCATTTTGACCAATTCATAAAGACATATCATATATGAGTGTTCGAGACAGGGTTATGGGGCACATTATTCCTTATATTTACTTGGGGTGTGTTCAGATATGTCATGCGAGTCGTCAGCAACAAACCGGGTGCGATGTGATGCGTACTGTTCGTGACGTTACTGACTCTGCAATGGGGTTCGCTGGAGGGAGCGGGAAGGAGCGAAACCCGAACGATAGCCAAGACGGGGTTTCGGTGGGGCTTGGGGGGCGAAGCCCTGGCGTGCGCCTTCGCGACAATCTCAATTCCCCGATAGCTTCCAAGCGAAACGTTCGAACACATCGTGAGTGCGACGCCCAGCGATCCCGTGAGGATATCCCGAGCAAAGCCGCAATCGCCAGGACCAGCGATGTACCTCGAGACCCGCCCCTATTCAAGTCGTACAGACGGGGTGTGGCGAAGCCCTGGATTCATAGGTATCACAACATCGCGCATGCATAGTTACCAAGCGGCCCAGCTTGGCAGGCTACGGCAATCATTGCAACCAAAAATCATGCACTGTGTTATCGCTGCTGGGAGCAACGAACCGCAACCATTCGCACTTCGCACGGATCCCCAGCCGCGTCATGAGAAACATTCGGCTTCCCTGGAACCCTGCTTGCTAGAACGCCAAATAAGCAGCGGCCGAGCGGCGCTGGAACAGCTCTTCACCCACGATGCCCAGGCTCTTGCATGTCGTACCTATGGTGGATCCTCCTCTTAAGCGTCTGCTCGCTCGGCGTCCCGATTCAACTTTGTTGATGTCCCGACGGTGTCCGTCGGAGTCCCTACCGTTTGTTATCCAGTTGTGTTGCTGTGCTTGAGTGGCGTTTGGGGGTTGATCTACCGGTGAAACCCCAAGCCCTGCTTGGTACCTGCTTGTCCTGGCTGGCGGGCTTCTCGGGCGCGCCGCCAGTGCTCGGGTCGGCGCTCTTGCCTCGCTTGCTGTGCGTGCGCTTCTTGTATTTCTTGTGCTGCTTGCTGTGCTTGTCCTGGTTTCCCTTGCTCGGCTTGCCGTGCTGGTCTTGCTATCTTTGCTTGCCATGCTTGTCCTGCGGTTTCTGCTTGCCCTTCTGGAAGAGGGCAGTCAGCACCGCTGGCGTTTTCGTCCTCTTCATAGCGGCAGTCGGCCAGAGCAGACATCTCTCCAAAATTGAGATGGTCGTGTTCCTTCGGGTCAGGGGTCTTGAACATGAAACGCTTTTTGCGCGGGGTGGCAAATGGTCAGATGTGCGCCACTCTCTCCGGCAGAGTTTGCCAACGCTGGCGAACAAGATGGTTTGTGCATGGGGTTCGGTGTATTGAAGGGGTCAAAATCGGAAATGTCGTCGACGCTCTCTTCTCGTAGAAAGACTGATTGCTTTGCTAGGTTCTCGCAGCTTTGGTTTGAGACCGTCTGAATCGACTGCGGGCTTCCTGACTGTTGCTCTAACATCTCGACGTCGTCTTCGGTGGACCTGTGCTGGCCCCCAGGGACGTCGATAAGATGGCGTATCGATTGAAGTCTCGAGAACTTGTCTGGAATTCTTGGTCAAGCGTTTAACCTCGCGAAGTTGGCCAATTATCGTTCGTAGCTTGAATACGTCCCGTCCAACCTTTGCAAACGAATCAACTGAGAAGTCTGGTATGGCTTACGCCAAGAATCTAGTTGCACCGAACGGCGCGGGTTCCCTAGATGTGAGCTCAGGTATGCTCGAGCTGGGAAAAGGAAGTGTCGATGGGTGGGCGTCTCAAGAATGGAACGTCTCGATGAAGTGGCAGGGGATTGCGCAATGGGAAGGGATTTTCCGCGCACGCGCCGATGGGGGTCGGCGGATGACGGGGAGAATTCGCAAGAGGAGCGAGTTGCGAGCAGCGAGTGGGCATGAGGCCGAACCTACACACAAGTCAAGCCCTCGATGCCATGTAGCTTCTTCAGCCAGGTGGTATGCGGCCGGCGTCTACTTCTTACACGGGCCATGTATGGTAGTCTGATGGGTCAGGCATTTTGCCACATGTCGACGGGGATTGTCTTGTCTCGCTACGGTTGTGCGTCTCTCGTTTTTGCTCGCAGTTGTTGGGCGTTTCGGCTTCACCCCGCGGCACCCACGCGGCGCATGATGCGGGCCGATGTCCGATGCCCGATGGCAAGCTCGCGATGATTCGCGCTACCCTCAGCCCCTTTGGGCCCAAGCCTTGCCATGCCGCGCCACGCCGCACACGGGCGAAAACAGGCCCGCGCCGCGCGGCTGCAGGCGGCCGGCGATGCTACCCGAGGTGGGCGCGGCCCACGGCCCGGGGCGGCTGAGCCGGCGGCCGGGCACGGAGGGCGACCCGAGGCGCCCGAGGCAGAGGAGCGGCACGAACGGGAGGGGTCTTGGAAGAGTGGGCACGAAGGCCGCCAGCAGTTCCTGATCATTCTGAGCCGGAGTTGCTGTCGGTGCCGCCGCGGACCCTGCCCGCTTGAGGCAGAAGGCCGCCTTGCCAGCAGCGGCCTCGGTCGGTTTGCGACAGCATGTTCTTGGGCGTCGGGCACATTGTTTCCGCACCCGTTTCGGGCGTCCAAAGAGGAAGCCGCCTTTGCAGTTCCTCGGTCCGGCGCGCCCCGCGGCGCCGGAGGCAAAGTCGGCCAGCCTCCGGTTGGGCCGCGGCGCGGGCGCGGACCTCGCAGCCACGTTCAGTGACGGCTTCGGCATGAGGTCCGAGCCCGTTGGCGTCAGGCGGAGGTTCGAGCCCGTTGGCGTCAGGCTGGGCCGAGGCGCGGGCGCGGACATGGCCGCCACGTTCGGCGACGGCTTCGGCACGAGGTCCGAGCTCGTCGGCCTCAGGCGAGGCGCGAGCGCGGACATGGCCTTCACGTTCGGCCACGGCTGCGGCATAAGGTCCGTCGCCAGCGCCCCGCAGCTCTCCTGGCGGCCGAGCCGCCGTTGCGCCAGCGGGCTGCTGCCAGCGCTCGGCGGCTCCGCCCGGCCGCCGCTCTCCTTCGAGGACATGTACGCGAGCGCCAAGAGACGCACCGCCAAGAGGTCCGCCGACCTGCGCAAGGGCGGGCAGCTGCCTTCACCCAGCTCGCAGGTCATGTCACCTACACCTTCACCGATCGCCCTGCAGGACCTGCATGGCGCCCCACACGGCGGCGGTGGCGTCGAGGGCGGGTCGGTGCAGATTGGGCTCGTGGATCCAGTGTTGCAGCCCTCCCTCGGTTTGGAGGCGCCGGAAGCCGCTGCCGACACAGTAGCGGATCAAGGGCCGCACGCCGAGTGGATAGCGAGCGTGATGAGCCCCGATGCGGCCCCGCCGCAGGTCGTGCAGGTCGCCTTCGAGGGAGATGCCGCCCCGGAGCAGAAGGTCGACCACAGGAAGGTGAACACGAAGAAGCAGCCCGCCCTGGGCTCCGCTGCGGCTGCCCCGGACGCCAGCGGGGGCCCGCACGAGCCCTGCCGGTCCTCCAAGAGCCGCCAGGTCTCCAAGAATCCGGGCGAGGCGAAGCAGGCAGCCATCGACAACACGTAAGAGTGCCCCCCGCTGGGGTTAACTTTGGTGCGGGCCCGCTGGGGTTACCCGATTGCCGTCTGCGATGCGATAGTTGGCAGGCTTGCCCGCGTGGGTTCGGCCTCCCGCGCCCCATGAAAGCCGGTCACTCTTGCCTAGGGTCGCTCTTGCGCGCTGTTGAAGACAGGAGAGCACCGCCTCCCAGCCGGACCTCGCCTCGCAGCACAGGGGGTCTGTAGAGTCCGCCAGCCCGTCTTGCGGCGGTGCTGCCGACATCGACGAGCTCTCGGAGCCCGGGCTGGACGTGTGGAAGGCTGCCTTCAACCGCTTCAAGGCTCCGGGCGAGCTTGAGGCGCACGTGGACCAGCTCGGCGAGTTGCTCTGCTTCCTGGGGCACGGGCTCACACTTCCGGAGCACTACAGGCCGCTGCTGAGCGATGTCACGAACTACCACCGCTTCGACTTCGAGGAGTTCTGCATTTTCATGAGGAAGTACCAGAAGTGGGAGCGCCACAAGATGCGAGAGATCTTCCAAGAGTTCGATACCGACGACAGCGGCGAGATATCGATTCACGAGCTTCGGCCTCTGATGGTCAGCCTGGGCCTGGTGCCGTTCACCGCCACCATACGCGAGGCGTTGATGGAGGTCGACGACGGAAACGCGCAACTCGGCTTCGAGGAGCTGTCCCACTTCCTGGCGGTATACTCCGCGAAGCAGGGCTTCTCCTCCGCCGAGGCGAAAGAGCTCCGCATGCACTTCGACCGCTTCGCCGGGCTGGACCCCAACCTCGACGGCGCCGAGGCCCTGGACCCCTCCGCGATCAAGCCCGCAGGCTCGACGGCTTCAGGTGCGGGCGTCGGCTCTGGGACGCGAGCGGCGTCTCCGTCGAACCGCCTGCGGAGAGCCACACACAAGGCGAACGAGCCCACGGCTATGGAGGACGTGCTGGCGCTGCCTTACGTGGAGACGGTCCTGACGCTGTGCTGCGGCCATCAGCAGGCGCAGTTCGCGAAGGCCGGCGGCGAGATCCGAACCCCATCCTCGCCGGTCCACGATTCGGTCAGCCCAATGGGCGGCGGGGGCAGGATTCGAAATTCGTCGAGCACGTGGCGCAATCCGAACCCTGCCCCCGCCTCGCATCGATTCGGGTGGATCGATGATTAGCGGGGGCAGGGTTCGGACGGACTTCGCCACCTAGAAGGGCGTCGTGGAGAAGTTCTTGCACACCCAGGTGGGCCAGACGGCCTCGACCAACGTGGTCGACGGCCTGACGTTTGAGGAGTTCCTGATCGTGGCCCGCATGATCCGCGAGTGCCAGCGCGAGCAGCTAAAGAAGGACAATCCCGACATGATGGAGCGCTTGGCGGGCGCAGTTGAGGATCAGACGAGGCACTCTACCGTGATGTCACCGACCGTGTCCAGGGCGACCACGATCATGTCAGCCGTCACCTCTGAGAAGCTCGCCACTTCGGGCTTGTTCAAGGTTGCCGACGAGGATGGCAACGGTAGTGTCTCCATCTCTGAATTGAAAGGTTTGCTCAAGAAACAGGGCTATACGGCGCTCAAGCAGGTAATCGCGGAGATTTGTACGGAGCTCGTGGAGGATTGGCACATCGATTACGAGCTCGATTTCAACGAGTTGTTCGATTTTCTTATGATCTTTCACCAGCGGGAGGGGTTCTTGAAGGCGGAGGTGGAGGCATTCAAGCGGGTTTTCTTCGACCACGACGAGGACAACAGCGGCGAGGTCGGCACCAGCGAGCTCAGCAAGCTGCTGCGCTACCTCGGCTACCGTCACACCGCCTCGGACGTGCAGTCGTACATCATAGCCGCCGACCTCAACCAGAGCGGGCAGCTCGATTGGCGCGAGTTCTTGCACCTCATGCGCCGTTTCAAAGAGGCCGCGTGCGCGGAGGCCCAGAGGGTGTTCGAGGACCACGCATCGTGGGTCCGCCTGGCGCCCGGCCGAGGCGTGGAGCGGGTGATTGACCAGCGGGACCTCAGCAGCGCATTGGAAGAGCTGGGGTACGATCCCGCGGCGGCCGACAAGACGCTCCTGGGGGCCTTCTCGATGCTCAGGCTGGACGACTTCATCGGCGTCCTCGACGCCACGCGGGTGGATTTCGTGGAGAGGGAGCGCGGGAAGGCCAGCTTCACCGAGGATGTCACCACCCACCAAACCACCCCAGCCCAACCCGAAGGCCCCAATTTGCCCTCCGTTCCAAGTGGGGGGGGGTCGGGGAGCAATGACAATTACTCAGACGCAACCTGTATTCCCCCCAACCCGAAGTGTGGGTCTTCGGGTTGGGTTGGAGTGGTCTGGTAGGTAGTCAGGATGAGCTCCTGTACTTCCACGGGATCTTCAATGAGCACGACAAAAGCAAGACTGGAGTCGTCGACGTCCTCGAGATGGAGGCGATCCTGAACAAGTTCGGCTGGGGCCCCACGGACAAGCAGGAACAGATGTCGCTTGTCGCGAAGATGCAGACCGCCAGGGAGCGGGCCCGCGACGCTGGGATGCCCGGCGCGGTCGGCAGCGAGAGTGGGACGAGCTTCTGGGTCTTCGTGCAGCTGCTGCGCCTGCTGAACGACGAGCAGGACAGGAGGGAGGACGCACAGCTGCGGGCCCTCCGCGCCGAGCTGGGCTTCAGCGAGGTCGAGGTGGACCAGTTCCACCAGGTCTTCAGGCACTACGCCAAGCCCAATCCGAAGTTCGTCAGCGGGCTCCAGAGAGGCGTGGCGCCCTACCTGCTGCCAGGCGACGGGGCCCGCAAGCTCATCAGATACCTGGGCGTGCCGGTGGGTGAGAGAGAGCCGGCGCTGGAGGAGAAGTTGGCCTCCCTGGACAAGAAGGGCCAGAAGGGCTTCCCCGTGCTGGAGTTTTGGCCGTTCTTGCGGCTGATGCGGTGGCTCCTGGACACCAACTATAAGGGTATCAACGATTCCGTCGCCAAGCTGGCGCGCCTCAAGGGCTTGCCAGCAGACGCGGACGTGATCGTCGGAGCACCTCCGTAGGCGCCGCGGCTCACACCGCGCGCCCTGGCACCAGCCGAGCCAGCAGCATTGCCGTGACCATCGCCGCTTGCACCAGCAGCGCCCTGCGCAGCGGCGCGATGTGGACGGCGGTGGGGTCCTCGCCCAGGCTGCTTGGGAGCCTTGAGACGGGGGCCCGTGCAGACGGGGGTCAATCAGAGCGCCAGATCTTGCAGGATCCTGCAAAGCCAGAGGTGCACTGACCCGAGCTAGCGCGCAGGATCCTGCAGGATCCTGCTGGTTACAATGCCTGATTGGCCCTGGCTTGCAGTGGCCCAAGTCAGCAGGAGCTGGGTGGCATCTGGGGGTGACCTTGATTGGGGGGTGAAGAACAGGGCAGGGCTCCTTTTGGGCCCCCCTGCTGGCTCCAAACGGGGCCCTGAAGGGCCTTTCAGGGCCCCTCTCTTCCATTTAGGTCCCCCTCCCCCCAGTGTACCATCACCACCCGCCCGAGCCGCGCCAACCTCGGGCGCGGGCGCCGCAGGCCGCCCAGGCCTGGCGGCGCGGGCTCTGGCAATCCGCTCGGGCGCCGCTCGACCGCGCGCCCTGTGCCTCGGGCACCCTCCGCACGGTGGTGTGCTGGTGCGCCCGGCGAGGCGGCCGCCCCTGACTGCCGCGCGCGTGGGCGTGGCCCTGCCGCGCGCTTCGGCGCGTGGCACCCGCGCGCGGCGTGAGAGGTGTCAGCGTCGGGCCACCAAATCTATACGTCTATACGTATCCACCGGGTGTGCGCAGCGCTCGCCCGCGGAAAGGCGCACGACTGCGGGGCCGCTGCGCAGGAGCGGGGCCGCACGCGGTGCGAGCGCCGCCTCTCGGCTGGAGCGGCCAGAGGCGCCTGGCCCGCCGCGGCGCTTCTTGGCGGTTCAGAGGTGGGGCCCTGTGGGATGGGGGGCCTGAGAGTGGGAAGGGGTCCAGGTAAGAGGTGGAAAAGGAACCATCTTGCTACCTTAGCCTCGTTCTCCCCTTTTGGGGCCTCCTGGGAGGCCCTCGTCGCTACCGCTGCATTCGCCTCGCAATCCTGGTCAGAACGCACTCAGGGATAGGTCCAGGGAGCAGCGGTATTGGTACTTTTCGGTTCCCCCACCAGGGGTCGCCTTTTTTCACTGTTTGAGGCCCCTCGTCCGTTTAGGACCCCATCTCTCACGACCCCAGATTTGAGCTGCCAAGCTTCGGTCACCCCCACTGGCCGGGGCCCGGGGTCCCCTTCTGAGCCTGTTCTCGATGAAGAAAAGAGGCGGCATAGCGCCGCCCCTGGCGCGCTCCGCGCGCCAGGGAGGGGGTGCGGCGCAGAACCGAGGAATCCGCCCGGAGCTCCAATAGCCGGAGGAGCGGACTCACGACCAAGCCCATGCTGCGGGCGAGCGGGCTCACTTTCTCTCGACCCCGTCGGCACTGAGCCCGTTCGGCTGCTCATTCGGCGACCGAGCGGGCGCAGACGCCGAACGGGCTCAGAAGGGGACCGTGGAGTCGCGGCACGGTCCGCCTCGGCCTCGCGCGGTTCCTGCAGGACCGCATTGTAATTTTTCGTCAGGTGTACTGTCGACGCTCCTGTTGGCAGTCCATGACGCGCCCCCTTTGAATTCAACTCGCTGCTTCCGTTTATGTGCACAGTTGCGTTCTTCTATGCAGAATAGCCGCTCCCTCCTCATCCTCACTGGACCTTTAGCCTCGCATTTCTGTGCCCCGCCTTCCTTGCACTACGTTTCCCATGCAACATTTCCAGTGTCGCCGCAGAGGCTGGTGAATATCGAGAAGACGCCTACGGCGCGAATTACCGCCGCTCCCTGCCTTTTGGAATCGCCCATGTGGCCGAGCGTTGTGGCAAGAGCTCTGCCAAGCTATCGGACTACGTGTTCCCAAAGCCGTCGTGGAAACCCTTCGGGGACCATTTCCGGGAGGATGGTGGGGAAGACAAGAGGAGAAAGAGGATGAGGAAAGGGCATCTTGGGAGCCTCCGGGGGCACTTTTGGGGCCTCCTGGGAGCTTCCTGGGAGCCTCTTGGAGGCATCTTTGAAGCCTCCTTGGGCCTGTTGGGGGCCTTTGGTAGCTCCTCGGGTGCTCCAGGGCCGTCTTGGAGGTCATCTTGGGCGTCTTGGAGACTTCTTGGGACGTCTTGCGGCTCTCTTGGGGCCGTCTTAGGGCTGCCGTCCGGGTATAGGTTTCCCATACTTCAGCATTTCGGAGCAAGCAATTATGGGGAGACGGGGGCCCGCGGCGTAGTCACTACGTTTCTCTAAAGTTGATTTCCGAAGTATGGGAAATTTGGCATCAGCACAACACATTGCATGTTTGTGGTGGTTCCAGGTTCCCCACACTTCCCACTTGTGCGAAACCTGCAATAACCACACACATTTGTTCCTCTAGTGTTCCAGGTTCCCCCAAATTCGGAATTATGAAAAACCTGGAATCACCACAAACAAGGTTGAGCGCGCGTGTTTTATGGTGGCTCAAGTTTTTTCCATACTTCGGGATGATGGGAAACCTGGAATCACCACAAAAAGGGTTTGCGTTTTCTGGTGGCACTCGGCTTCTCATAATTCGGAATTGTGGGAAACCTGGAATCACTACAAGGAATATGGTTTTCGTTGTGTGATTCCAGGTTTCATGGGAGACCTGGAATTGCACAACAAATTTATGTGTTCCGTGGTGCTTCCAGATTTATCACATTCCGGATTTTTGGGAGACCTGGATTCCAGGTTTCCCGTAATTCGAATTCCAGGTTCCCCACATCAAAACAACATGCTGTTCGTTGTGAGTCTAATTTCCCCAGAATTCTGAATTGTGGGGAACTTGGACTCACCACGGAGAAAGGGTGCTTTTCGTAGAGATTCTGGGTTGGGAAACCCGAGGGTGGCAGATTCCCACAATGCGGAAGGTTCACCGCAACTCTTATTCCGAATTTCGGGACACCAGGGGGCGGAAGCCGCTGAGGGTTCAAGTTTCGGGATGCCTGGAATCACCATACAACAGTTTTCGATGTGACTCCAGCTTTCCCACAACTCGGATTGGAGGTTTCCAATGATCGGATTATAGGAAAACGACCCCCCCCCCAAAAAATATGGCTTTTCATTGTGGTTCGGGGTTTCCCGCAGTTCTGAATTATGTGGAACGTGGAATCGCCACACAAAAGTATGTTTTTCGTAGTGAATCGAGGCTTCTCGTAACTCGAAGTCCAGGTTTCACATGATAGAAGTATTGGGCACCTGGAATCACGACCAAAAAGATGTGTGCTTTTGTGGTATTCCCAGGTTTTCCATAATTCGGATCTGCGTGGTGTTTCTAGGTTTCCAACGATTCGGATGTATGGGAATCCTGGAACCACCAAGAATGAAACGGATTTTGTGTTGTCGTGTCACGTTTTCCCAGAATTCGAATACCTCATTTGGGGAACCTGATGGCTGCAGTTTCTGGCAATGCGGAAGAAATTTCGCAATTCAACTTCCGAATTTCGGGAAACCAGGCGGGAGAAGCAGCTGGGGAGTTCGACCCAAAGGAAACCTGGAGCCACCTCAAAAAAGGACGGGGTTCGTTGTGATTCCAGGTTTCCCATACTTCGAATTCCAGGTTTCCCGTACTCGAATTATGGGAAGCTTGCAATCAGCTTAAAATGATTGGGTTTCGTGCTGCTTTCAGGTTTTCCATTATACGGAATTATGGAAAACCGAGGACCACCACAAAGAAGGGGTGTTTTTTCCCAACCATCCTGTGGTGTTGGGTCCTCGTTTTGAAGAGACAGCGCCCGCGTCCTCACTCCTCTCCTCCTCCCCCCCTCCTCCCTCCTCCCAACACCATCCTCGTCATCACCATCATCGTCATCGCCATCACCATCGTCATCGTCATCGTCATCATCACCAGCACCAACATGGTCGTCATCATCACCATCACCCTCCGCATGACTCTATTTCGGCACACCCCTCACACGGTTCGTGGCCCCATGGGGAGCTCCACCGAAGGCCCCAGTGGCAGGGTTCGCATGGCGGCCCCGCCCCATTTTAGCGCACCCCGCACACGGATCGTGGCCCCATAGGGAGCTCCACCGAAGCCCCCAGTGGCAGGGTTCGCATGGCGGCCCCGCCCCATTGTGGCGCACCCCTCACACGGTTCGTGGCCCCATAGGGAGCCCCACCGAAGGCCCAGTGGCAGGGTTCGCATGGCGGCCCCGCCCCATTTTGGCGCACCCCTCACACGGTTCGTAGACCCATAGGGAGCTCCACCAAAGGCCCCAGTGGCAGGGTTCGCATGGCGGCCCCGCCCCATTTGGCGCACCCCTCACACGGTTCGTGGCCCCATAGGGAGCTCCACCGAAGGCCCCAGTGGCAGGGTTCGCATGGCGGCCCCGCCCCATTTTGGCGCACCCCTCACACGGTTCGTGGCCCCATAGGGAGCTCCACCGAAGGCCCCAGTGGCAGGGTTCGCATCCCCCGCACCCCTCACAGCCCCATAGGGAGCTGGCAGGGTTCGCATGGCGGCCCCGCCCCATTTTGGCGCACCCCTCACACGGTTCGTGGCCCCATAGGGAGCTCCACCGAAGGCCCCAGTGGCAGGGTTCGCATGGCGGCCCCGCCCATTTTGGCGCACCCCTCACACGGTTCGTGGCCCCATAGGGAGCTCCACCGAAGGCCCCAGTGGCAGGGTTCGCATGGCGGCCCCGCCCCATATTGGCGCACCCCTCACACGGTTCGTGGCCCCGCAGGGACATAGGGAGCTCCACCGACGGCCTCAGTGGCAGGTTTCGCATGGCGGCCCCGCCCCATTGTGGCGAACCCCTCACACGGTTCGTGGCCACATTGGGAATTCCTGTTGTTTCGTCCCACCTGCCCTGCGGTATTCACATTTGCATATGGTTGGGTCCTTCGCCAGGATAATTTTTCTGTAGTGTTGCCAGGTTCCCCAAACTCAAAGTCCAGGTTTCCAATTGTGGAATTGCGGGAACTCTGGAATCATTTCCTACATATATATATAATATGTATACACATGTGTATGTGTATATATATATATACCCGTCGTGGTTCCAGGTTTACCACACTTCTGAATTATTGGAAACCTGGAATCACCACACAAACACAGATTTTTCGTTGTGATTCCAGTTTTCCCATAATTCGAATTCAAGTTTCCCTTAATGGAGTTATAGGAAGCCTGGGCCCACCACAAAAACGTTTGTTATTCGTGGTTGGTGCTTCCAGGTTCCCCATAATTCAGAATCGTGGGAAACATGGAATCACCACAAAGGGAACGGGTTTTTTGTGATGCTTCCAGGTTCCCCATCATGTGGGGCTTCTTGGGGAACTTGGGATCACGACAGAAATCAAACGTATGTGTTTCCGTAGTGTTTCCAGGCTTCCCATCATTCGAATGACAGGTTTCCCATGAAAGGGTTATGGTTTGGAGTCACAACACAGGAGGGCATGTCGTGGTCATTCCAGGCTTCCCATAATTCGAACTCGTTTGGCGGAGCGGGGGGCGGCAGTTTCCCTCAATACGGAAGGTTCCCCGCAATTCGGATTCAGAATTTCGGGAAACCAGTGGGGAGACGCCGCTGGAGAGTTCGAATTACGGGAAGCCTGGGATCACCACACAAAATACGTTTTTCCTACCAGTTCCATGTTTCTCATCATTCGGATTCCAGTTTCCCCTTCGTCGGATTATAGGAAACCTGGAGTCACAACAAAAGATGCTTTTCCTGGTGATTTCAGTTTTGCCATGATTCGGGATTGCGGGAAATTCGGGACCACAACAAAAAAGTATGGTTTCGTGGTGGCCCCAGGATTCTTACACGTCAAAATCCAGGTTTCCCACAATAGAATTGTGGAAAACCTGGAATCACGATAAAAGAGGGTGATTTGTCCGTTGTGATTCTTGGTTCCCCATAATTCGAAATCAGTCTGCGGCTTGCGCTGGAGACGGAGGCTGTTGAGTACTGGCGCGCGTACCCCCGTGGTTTCCCGCAATTCGACCCCGCAGCGGTTTGTCCCCGTGGCTTCCCGAAATCTGAACTCGGATTGCGGGGAACCTTTCGCATTGTGGGAAACTGCCGCCCCCCGGTTCTCCAAATGAGAAGTTCGAATGATGCGACAATTGGTATCACCACGAAGACCTAAGTGTTTTGTCGTGATTCCAGCTTTCCCATAAGTCATACTTCAGGTTTCCCATCACCGAATTATGGGAAACTTGGAATCACCACAAAAAGGGTGGTTGTTCATGGTGATACCCGGTTTCGCGTAAATTGAAAGTAGGGGAAACTTGAAACCACCACAACAAGGGCGGGCTCGCGGTGATTTCACGAATCCCATAATTCCGAATTGCGGGAAACTTGGAGTCATCAACAACATGCATTATTCTCGCCCTCCCAAGGGTTCCCTGGCAGTCGTCTGGCCATGGGCTTCCCACACTTCGGAAATATGGGAAACCCATCGCCAGACGACTGCCCGTCTTGGTGGCCTCTTGGGTTGTCCTGGGGCTACCTTGGAGGTCTCTTGGGCGATCTTGGGGCGATCTGTGGAGGCTGTTGGGCCGTCTCGTGCCGTCGGAAGGCGAAAAGAAACACACGCCAAAATCCTTCAAACACCTACGGACAATCAATGATTTTGGCCTCTTCGGGCCGTCCAGGAGGCCATCTTCGAGGCCCCTTAGGCCGTCTCGGCGACCTCTTGGGGGCCTCTTGGGCCGCCGTGACCCATCTTGTAGCCATCTTGGGCCGTCTTGGTGGCCTCCTGGCCTTTCTGACGCCGTCGGAAGCCGTCTTGGGGGCCTGTCTGGGCCGACTTAGGGCCCTCTTGGGATGCTCCAGGGCCGTCTTGGAGTCCATCTTGGGCGTCTTGGAGGCCTCTTGGGCCGTCTTGGGGCACTCTTGGGGGCTTCTTGGGCCGTTCTGGGGCCATTTTGGAGGCATCTTGGGCGATCTTGGTGCGTTCTTGGGCAGCTATTTGGCCGTCTCGGGCCGTCGGAAGGCCGAAAAGAAGCACATGTCAAAATCAATGATGTTGGCCTCTTCGGGCCTTCCTGGTGACCATCTTGGAGGCCTCTTGTGCCGTCTTGGGGGCCTCTTGTGGGCCTCTTGGGCCGTCTTGGCCCATCTTGGAGCCAGCTTGGGCCGTCTTGGTGGGCTCCTGGCCCTTCTGACGCCGTCGGAAACCATGTTGATGACCTCTCTGGGCCGATTCGGGGCCCTCTTGAGGTGCCCCAGTGCCGTCTTGGAGGCCATCTTGGGCGTCTTGGATTCCTCTTGGACCGTCTGGGGTCCCTCTTGGGGCAGTTTTGGAGGCCCTCTTGGTCCGTTCTGGGGCCATCTTGGCGGCCTCTGTGGCCGTCTCGGGCCGTCGGAAGGCCGAGAAGACGCCCCTTAGGGGGGTTCCGGGTGCCGATGTGAGGCTTTCTTTGGGGGGCCTCCTGGAGCTTCAAGGGGGCCTGCTGGCGGTCTCGGGGGTCGTCGTGGGGCGAAGAACTCGAAATGCCAATTCGTGTTCCCCCTCTGGGGCCTCTCTTGGGCCCTGCTTGGGGCCGTCTTGGGCCGTCTTGGGCTGTCTGGGGGCCCCCTTGGGGGCCTCTTGTGCCGTACTTGGGCGTCGAATGCCGAGTGCCCAAAGAGGCGACAACGCTAAATCCGTCAAGCGCCTAGAAGGGACCAATGATTTTGGCGTCTCGGGGCCCTCCTATGGGGCCTCTTGGAGCCCTCGTGGGGCGTCTGTGGGGTCCCTTAGGGACTTGGACATTTATTTTCATGCATCAGGGCACACTGGCGGACATTTGCAGACGTGGATGGGTCCCCTGCACTTCGTTCAACAGGTCAGGCGTTTGGACAACTCCACTCAAGCTTATCATCGTGACCGTTCCAGGTGCGCCCTTGATCACATTTTGCCTGGCTCTCTCTCTTTCTCTCTTTCTGTCTGTCTCTGTCTCTCTCTCTCTCTCTCTATGTATATATATATATATGTCCTTCCTCTCTCTTTCGGCCTGCTCCTCCTGTGCCAATCCTCGGGCCGCCTCCGCTCGATTGCGTTTCTTGCGAGCGGTGCCCTCAGCCGCAGGCTTCCGCGGCAAGTCCTCCGCCGTGATCGTCGATGGCGGCAAGGTGCCCGACGACGTCGTGGCCGAAATGGCGGGAGATGTAGGGGGTCGAACGGATGTCCACGCAGAAAGTTTTGGTGCATCATTGCGTACCAGGAGGTTTCTACACTGTCTTGTTCACCTTTGCCGCAGTCGCTGTCGACCCAGCGGGCACCAGGCGAGCTGGATTCGCAATCGGTTTGGTTCGACCTCGGACTAGGCTTAGCTCTCCACAATGCTGGTTTTGACGATCTCGGGGTGGGCCACATGCTTCCTCTCCGAGGCTCCCTGGTAAACCCGGAAGTCCTGCTGCTGGAGGCGCCACAGTCTTCGCTGCGATCCCCGTCTGGCCGCTGCGTCACCCGAGTTGTGCATTCCGCTCTTGCTCCCGTGTCTCTCTTCTTCAGAAGTTGCAGGCAATGTTTGTATTACTTGCGCGCGTAAGGTTAAATTCAAGCTCATCGACGCAGCATTGTGTTTGTTTTCCAATCGCGTGCCACCACCAGCCCGTCCAGAAGCCAGTGACGCGCTTCGAGCGTCCCTTTCTCTCCCCCCTCCCGCTATCCCTCTCCTCTTCCGTCCCCCTTCATCTCTCCGGCATGAGATGTGATATTCTCCCCTCCCCTTCAGCCTCCTTTCTCTCCTCTCCGTACTCTCCTCTCTTATCCAGTCCCTTTCGCTCCCGTTTATCCTCCTCTGTCTTCCTCCTTCCTCTGCTCGTGTTACCCCTGGTCCTCCCACGCTCAGCGAGAGAGGGTGAGGGAGGAGGAGGAAGAGGACGAGGAGGAGGAGGAGGAGGAATAATCAGCGCGGACGTGGCTCAAGAAGGCGATCGTTGCGAAAATATTCGGCCAGCAATGCGATTTCGCTGCAGACCAGTGCGCCCATATCAAAATTTGGAACTTGAGCTGCAACGAGAGCGAGTTCGCAAACGAGCGCAATTTACATTGCCGGCCTACGCTTACGCGTGCCAGTAAGTACTTCGTGGACCGGATCGAACAACAAGGGAGCCCGAGCGCACAGGAGTACTACAAGACACAAGGCCTACCTTCCAAACGGTTTTGCACAACAACCGCAGCCTATACACGATTCTATACGGATGCGTTAAGCGCGCGTGGAAGCACCCAAGTGGGCGACCAGGACTGAAGAATCATACGTCTGTGCGCCGCTATTGATGCCAGACAGAACTCGGCCGACGGCCTATGTATGGCCCTATGAGACTGCTGCGTCTACAGCTCTACTGACCAGGTGCGCCGTGTGAAGACTCGCAAGGTACGCCGTCACCAGCATTTGCGAACTACTTCACTTCTTGAGTGGCCCGGCCGCTCGACCTACCTCCTCCTCCTCATTTTGATAACCTCGCGACAGAGGACGGTTTGAAGGTGGGCCTCCCTCCTTTCCCCCCCCCCATCTGGAACGGGCAGGCCCCTGCGACGGGGCGCGTGCGCCGGCCTGGCGCGGCGTTGGTTGGATTCTGGGGCCGCGCTCAGGGGCTGCGGAGAGAGAGAGAATCGTCGCGGACGGCGGGGAGGGAGGATGGAACAATTCAGGACGAGACTGGTTTGGGTGATGATGAGGGGGAACGGGTGGGGGGAGGGAGGACGGAGGCGGGAGGGCCAGGGGCAGCAGCAGCCCTGGAGGAGGCGGCTGCCGAACTGCTGCAGAGGAGGGACGGGGGAGAGGGATAGCCGGAGGAACGCGAAGAGACGGAGCCAGAGGATGCGGATGGTGGGTGGGACGAGGGGAGGGGAGGAGGAGGAGGAGGAGGAGGAGGGCGACGACGGCGAGACGGAGGAGGAGAGCCAGGAGGAGCGGGAGAAGGAGAAGCAGGAGCCAGGCCATAAAGGATTGTGTGAGGCCTTCTTTTGGGAAGCCGTGCGGGGTTTCTCTCGGGAGCTCTTCGCGACATTGGTGGCATTCCCTGCATTCTTCTGGGGCCTTTTCGGCACGCGTGGCTGATGTGTGCGGGATTCGCACTGTGGGCGCATGTTTCGGGAACCTGGGCTGATTGGAGGCCCCTAATCTACCTTCTTGGGCTTGTGTGCCTTCCTCGCAGTCATTTGACGTATGCGTGCCGTTCGGTGTTGCCTCATGGAGGTTCCTTTGACCGTCTCGGGGCCAACAGGTCCAATTGCATAAGGCCTCGCGTAGCCCACCTTCAGCGTTGCCCTGGCCAGCCATGGAGCAGCCGAGTGAATGTTTGGACTTCGCGCCGCCATGCGATTGACCGCCCAAGCCGTCCAGACCTCAGAAACACCACCGCCAGATGCAGCTACGTGCAGTCGGTCGAGCAAAGTTCGACCGTAGAGGCAAGACACAACAGGTGAGTCAGCGAGATGAACACCAAGGCAGTTGTATTCAGGACAACAAATACATTGGAACGAATCGGACATGTTCTTTTGAGTCAACAAGACCCTGCATGTGTGCATGGCTTGTTGGTGTTCAGATCCTGTTCGCCCGTTGTCGCACCCGGCTCCATGCAGTCCAGTGCAGCCTGAGCGTCCTGATTGTGCCGGTTGGAGCACGGACGCCGCGGAGTTCGCCCCCCAACAAGCCGATCGCAATATCGAGATACGCAATGGTCTGTCAGGCAATTATAGATGCATCCCCTCCGATTTCATACAGATGCGGAGTTTAGATCGCAAGGCATGTATTCGCGATTATTCTTCGCACGCATGAATAATCCAGCGAAGTGCCCGAAGTGCCCGACATGCGGCGTCGAAGCACAGAAATGGATTTGCAGCGATGCATTTTGCTGGAATTGTTCCAAGATGGCGAGTGATAGCATCTGTCACATGCCATGTTTGTGTGAATGAGCATGTGCCCAACGCTCCGTTCCTGACGCGGCACCTGGTCCGCTTGATCCCGATCTAAATCGTTTGGAGTTTGTTGGGAAGGAGATTCCACTTCATCGCTGGCACTGTGGTGCATCAGAGAATGGGCCAGGAGATGTCAACAGCATGCAGCGTGCGAAGAAGTGCGGTGCATGCAGGATTGTACGATATCATTCAAGGGTGTGGTGCGAGGCTTAGGGGTGCCCTGCTGACGAGATGTTCCACACCAGCTGCATGACAGCAGTGGGTTTTGCGTATGTGCGTTTGCGTTGCGAGGAGTTCCACCGGCCGTTCGCAGAATCGCCCAATTCATCGGACGATGAAGGCAATGCCGATGGCAACGGTGATCGCGCAGACATTGAACAGATCTGTGCGAGTTAATTTACCTCAAGACCGCCGAGGATGTCCTTTGCATTTTGCGGCAGCTTTCGTTGAAGGTGTTGACAATGGGACGCTCTCGGCACCGCCGCCCACGAGGGACACTGTTCTCTGGATGGTACAACGAACAGTAACATGGCGCAAACAAGAACATACATCACAATAGCTGAATGCGAACATTGAACACTTCGACAGGCTGATGACCCGAGTAGTCGACGCCAATACATGCGAGCGGCGTTCAGTCGTCGTGCTGAGATTCCTGACTGTTCGGTTCCTCTTTCTCCTCCTGCCAAGATGTGTGTGACCAAGCGCGCACTGCGTTGCCAGCAGGCGTCCGGAATAAAGAAGGCCGACCAGCCAGGCCAGAAACGTTATTCATGCAAACGGTTTGGAAAAGGGGGGCCAGTAAGACACAGTGAAACAAAGGGGCCAGAACGTGTCTTGTTATATGCCTTTGGGAGCCACATGGGGGCCTCTTGGCGTCCCCTTGAAGCCTCACCGTTGCCATTTTGGGCTCTCTTGGAGCCCCCGCTGGGACGGCGGGCGACCACCGCCAAAACGCCGAAGACAGAGAAAGAGAGAGAGAGAGAGACTGTTGAGGCAAACCGATGAAGCTTCTGGTGCCCTCAAGATGGGGCATCGTAGAAGATGTGGATCCCCAAAGGCAGTTGTAAGAATTGACTTACCGCTTGCTGTGCGATCGGAAGTCTTGGCGCTTGTGCTTCGAAAAGAGAGGACGGCGACGAGAACGCTGAGGAGGGGGAGGAACAGGAGTTGAGTAGGGAGGAGGGGCAGGTGGAACCATGAGGAACAGGGGAAGGCGGAAGAGGGGAAACAAAGGGGAGCGGCAGCGACGAATTTGGAAGCGGGTCCAGAAATGCGTTCCGCCTGTGGACCACAGCGCCATTCCGAACGGCGGAAGAAAACAAGCACTGATTCTTGAATGCTGCCAACGCCGCAGTTGGAACATGATCCAAACTACCGAATTGAATTGAACAGTGTTGGAGCACTGTTATTGGTTGTCGCTCACGTGCGGCGGTCCTCTCGAGTGGCGCGCCTGGTTTTTCATTTTCTCTGGTTCTTCTATCTCTCTCTCTCTCGCATTCTCTCTCTATCTCTCTCTCGCAGACTGGACGTCACCAGATGACGAACGATGGGACTGAAGGGGGACATCGGCCGATAATTGAGACTGGATATCAGGACAGGCCAGCTCAGCTACGACCGCGGCACCGTCAGGCTGAGCGAGGAGCGGCGCAGGAAGCTCATGCTTTGCTACCAGCATGGCGGTCGCACCAGCGACCAGCATGATGAAGTCACTGGTTCGTCCAACATCACATGCACAGACGGCCTGGGTTCGCAACGACTGTGCCATCGCAGCTCGCGGCCCCAACGGTAGCAGGCGATGGCGCAGACGATTGCAGTTCGCGAGCTATGAATGCTTGCGATCGCGACGTAGTGGCGCAGGGGATGTTTCCACGAACTATGTTCGTGGATTTTCGTGGAGCGCCAGGCATGAAAGTTGAGTATGCCAGTGAACGAGACCGTGCTCCATCAATTTGTCGGTTGCTGGTCGCTAAATTGTTATGAGCGGCGCGGTCAGCAGAAACTCCTCTCTTTGTAGTTTGCTATTCTTTCGTCGGTTCCATGCACGGTTTGCGCGCGTGGTCCGACGAGACGCGACAGTCTCGTTTGAGCACCAGACGCGAAAAATAATGGTATATACTTTGCGTGTTTTTTCATCCAGGTTTTTCCCCGCTGTCATCTCACTTGGTTTTCCATGCCCGTGCCATGTTCGATTGGCCCATATCGATGTTTCACAGTTCGTGGGCCATTATTGTATCCTCGTTTGTCCTCTTCGCCCGTGTTTTCCCTCCCCATCCATAAGTAACTAAAGAGGTTGGCCGTCCAGCTAGGGGCATATCGTTAGCCCAGGAAGGGAATACTAAAGGAGACGGATGAGAGGACGTGATCTGCGCGGTCGCGTTGCGCTGATGATTCCAGACGGATATTGGGAACATCCGCGCCGTTTCCCGAAGTCTTCCCTGGATAGTTGATAACATGTTTTTAAAAAAGGGATTCCTGAGAGGTGCTTTGTGCTCCTGTGATTTCCTGAAGATTCTTGAGGTTGCCTGAGAGATTCCTAGGGATGCTGGACGAAGTCCCAGTGGACGTGCCAAGGTTCTTGAAGGATTTTGTGCATGCTCTTGCAGGGTTGATGGGGTCCATGAAGTTTTCTGTTGCGGTTGTCGGAAGATTGTCGAGAGTCTTGTAACGATTTTCGAAAATTGTTCGCGAGGACTCATGCAGGATGCTTGAAATTTTCGTTCGGGTTTGTGCTGTATCCCGTGTGGATTTCGGGTGAAAAGACATGTCTGGCGATCCCTGGAGGATACGTGAGTCCCGAAGGAGTTCTGAAGTAGTTCTTGTTCGCTGCAGTACGGTTATTGACTGGGTTGACGCCTGCCTGCTTTCGAATTTTTCCCGAAATATTAGTGTTTTCTTGCCGGTTCCCGACGGATTCGTGAGAATTCTTGGACATCCGGTTCATCCCCCCAAGAACGAATTATTTCTTTTCGGTGGTTGCGATCGGATTCCCAAGGGTTCCTTGGGGTTCCTGCGGGTTTCTGCTCTCTGCTGAAAGATACGTAGAGATCCCTTGAGGATTCCGGGATTTCATGGGACCATCGGAGTCCCCAAGATCCCCACGGTATGCTTTCATATTTTGCACGTTCTGGGGATCCGTGTGAGGTTCCCGAAGGACTCCTGGGGATTCCTGCAGGTTTGTTGCGGGTTCCTGGAGTATTATCGTTATATATAAATATATGTCTATATATATATACACTATATAACTTCCTTTAGGCTTCCTCGCAGCCCCCTATGGGCCACCTCAGATATCTAATGTTTTTTGAAATTTCCGCAGCAATATCACATGATTCCTGGAGATACCTGAGGATTCGTGGCATGCTCCCCGAAGGAACCCCGACGACTCTTGAGATGTCGGTGCTCCCCCTCCCCTTTTCTTGTGGAAATGCATGAACAGTTCGTGTGCTAACGATGCAGCTCCCGGTTTTTACTTGTCCAGGACTGATTGTCTCTCTTTTGCGCTAGCGGTAACACGGGGGATCGATGTGTGGTTCTGAAGTTTACACATGCACTTTTGGAGCTAGGCGCGGACCATTTCTTGAATCGGCGCTCCCCTGGCGGTGCCTCCGGCGCCGTCCCTGGCGCGCTCCGCGCGCCGGGGACGGGGGTTCAGCGCAGATCCGAGAAATCCGCGCGGATCTCCGACAGATTATTTTTTTTGTTCCTCCATAGATTGGGACCAGGGCAGATATGGTCGGAGGATGTCGCTGCATCGCCGATGCACCGTCGATGCGTCGCGATTTGGATCCTGATTTTTCCAACCCCGACGTCGCCGACGCTTCGCCGTTGCGTCTGCGATGCGTTGCGATCTTAAATGGCCTGGTTTGGGGGGGCCTCCGCGGCTTCTGGCCGAAATACATGGCAAAACGCAGAACAGGCTAACACCTCTCTACCCGGGTCGGCTCCCTAGCGCCGGGTCCGTCCCTGACTGGCCTCTTGAGCCGCGCCAGCGGCGACGAGAGCCTCCACAAAGGCCCGACGGCATCCGCACCGACGACGACATACGACGAAGATATCGTCGTCGTCGTCGTCGTCGTCGGTGGCGGCGTCGGCGGCGTCGGCGTCGGCGTCGGCGTCGGCAGCGGCGGCGTCGTTGTCATCGTCGTGGCGATCGTCGTCGTCGTGGTCGCAGCAGCCACTGGCTGGGTGGGTTGGGCGGCGAGGCCCGCGCCAGCGGGCAGCACGAGCGCCCTCTGGACGTGTTGGCGGTTGGCCAGAGAGGCGGCAGAGCACGTCGAAGCCGTCGCCTACGTAGTCCTGGCTGCGGTCGTGTTGGCCGTCGTCGTCGCCGCCCTCGTCGTCCTCGCAGTCGTGGTGGTGGTGGTCGTTGTCGTGGTTGTCGCCGCCGCTGTCCTCGGCGTCGTCGCCGCCGTCGTGGTCCTCGTGGTCGCGGTGGTTGTGGTGGTGGTGGTGGTCCTGATACGTAGTGCTTGTTTCGCTCGTCGCTGTTCTCATCGCCGTCGCCGCATTCGTGGTCCTGGCTGTGATTGTGGATGTTTCGCGGTTGCCGTGGTCGTTGCTGTGATCTTGGGAGAGTGGTGTGGTGGTGGTGGTGATGGTCGTCGTTGTCATTTTCTCACCTTCCCCCGATCTGCCTCCACCCCCTCCCGATCCCCCATACCGTTTTCGATATCCTTCTCCTCTGTCCCCCTCGCCTCCTTCCGTACCCCTCCGCCTGCTAAGTTTCTCTTCAGCCCCCAATCTTCTCCACCCTCCTTGTTCCTTCCCCTCTCCATTCTCCCCTACCGCCACCGAGAATCCGTCGGTGGGGGGCCGACCCCTGGGCCGTGGCACGCCCGAGCGTCACCCAACACAGGACGTTGCTCAGGCGTGCCGCCGCCCAGGGGTCGGTCCCTCCCCGATCGGCCACTCTCCTGGGCAATCATTGTCACGGGCAGCGCCTTGAGTTAGCGCTCGTCTGTCCAGGGGGCAGGATTTGCCCGCCCAGGCCAGCAACAGACACATGGCAGCACAATTGGAGCCTCTTGATTGTTGACCGCCCTCCTCCCTCCGCCTCAAAAAAGTCGCCCACCCATAAAGAGGTCCCCGACGATCCGATTCGCCCCGACGCTTGAATGGCGTTTCTGTGTATCTTGGCGCAGCCTGTCCGATTCGATCTTAATTCTGCGCCGAAGCAGCACGATCCGACGCACACTTCGTTTCGATCCGATTGCCAGATTCGATGTGGACTGGTCTTGTCCGATATGTTCGCGGTGGTGGTCGTGCGTATTTCTCCTCTGAGTCTTGACTAGCTTCGATGAGCGTCGGTTCGTAATAGCCACCAAGATGGCTGGCGCAGATATCCCAGCAGTTGTCCAATGCTTCGAACTTCCTCTGCGCTTGTTGGGGCGATCCGCGCGAAACAGACAGAACAATCAGCAGGGTTCTGGATTGGGCGCTGCGCGGAATTTTCCTCCCTTTGCCTCCCACGCCCCCGCTGTAGACCGACGACTCAGACATCGAGCACGACCGACGACTCTGAAATCGAAAGCAATCCACCGCCACCACCCGGAGCCCCCCCACCAAGCGACGCCGATAGCGACAGCGACGCGGACAGTGAGAAGATTTGGGTCGATTCCATTCGACTGTCGACACATCGTGCAGAACATCTCATGCGGCTGCACAATGTCAAGGAATGATTCGGTGACAGGGCAGCGCCGGTTACACTGGAGGCTCGCGGCGCAGGTGGCAGCACACCCCGAGACAAGATGGACACAAAGAGCGCTGCAGTGGCACCCCAGCCGCACGGCAAGCAAAGCAATTGATCGCAATCATGCTGGTCAACAGAAATGGTGGGACGACGAGATTTGGACGTTTCTGGGCAAGCATGTGTGTGAGACGACACCATGCCGGGCAATCAACAGAGAGGACATGGCGACATTAACGGTACCACTTGGCTCAAGAGTGTGACGCAAAGTGCGACATGGCAGAGTGTGGAGATCCAATACGTGAATGCGAAGTGGGAGCACGTGCACATGGTTTCACATTTTCTTCACGGTGGCTACGACCCGACACGTCCCCGCGCAAACGGGCGCGGCCCTCTGACCAGTGGGGCCGGATGGACGCTCGCTCGCTCGCTCGCCCACGCCCCCCGCTGTCCTTCCCCGATGGGCTTCTTTCGTGGGCGCTCGCCCGCGTTCCGCCTCTGAGCCTCCGGCCACCCCGACGCACTCCGCGTGCCCGCCGCCCTAGGCACGATGGCAGCCCTCTCGGCCCTCGCCCAGCTGCGGCAGGAGCAGGGCGCGCGGCGCCCCGTCGACGGTGAGCGGCGGCGGCCCGCGCCGAGCCGCGGCAGCGACGACCTCCAGGAGAGCCCGATAGCCTCCGGAGCGCAGACGTCGGCGTCCTTTGCAGGAGAAGGGGCAATGCCACACACTTTTTTCGTCGGCGGCGAGGCAGGGGCAGGGGTCGCCTGCGCTGGCGATGCGTGAGCTAAACGGGGGCGCCGTTGAAGCGAATTGGCCGGCATGCACGAAAGGGGGAAAAATTGGGACAGAACGGGCGGCCGCAGAGGGGGGGAGCGGCGAGGGCCACTCAGGGGCCGACGGGCAATGAGACAAACATGAATTTTCGGGGGTCCGCGCGGATATCTCGGATCGGCGCTGGACCCCCCTTTTCTTGGCGCGCGGAGCGCGCCAGGGGTGGCGCCCGAGGCGCGGCCAGGTGGGCCCAAGCGCCGATCCGAGAAGTCCGCGCGGACCTCCGAAAGTTCATGTTTGTGTCATAGCCTGTTCCGCTAAGAGGCGCAGGAAGACGCCGACGCCTGCGCTTCGGAGTTTTTCCGGCTTTTCTGGAGGTTGTCGTTGCCACGGCTGGGCGCGGATCAGACGAACTTGGGCTGGACGGCGACGGACTTTGGCTGGTTTCGAGCCGACTTGGGCTGGACGGCGACGGAGACGGCAGCCAATTTCTTTGTTGTTTCCGCCCGTTCGGGGACCGCCGATTTGTTGAGGGACGACGAGCCACAGCGGTTTGTGGCGGCGACGACGGTGAAATCGCCAATCCTGCGTAATTGTCTACGCAAGTCGGCGCCTTCGGTCACGACGCTGCCTCATCGAGGACTTGTCTTTTCAACGCGGGGTCTCTAGACCTCTTGGCCACCTCCCAGGCACAGGGCTATCGTCGCTGATAATGTTTGATGATAGCCCAAGGGTCCAAACGCGGAATCCATCCGCAGAAAAGTATGAGCAGAAATCGGCCTTGTTTCGGTCGGGACTAAGACGAGGATTAATCCGTTACAGGGGGGTCCGGAACGCTCTCAGAGCGTTCCGGATCGCTCTGAGAAGGCCGCGGCGCTCGAGGCATCCACCAGAGCCGCCAGATCTCAGAGATTCTCGTTGTGTCTTCACACGATTTTATCCTCGTCCTGGCTTCGTCTGACAGTCGGCTTGGTTCTTTCACAACGTCGGCTATCTTGGTGCTCCACCCTTGCCTGCCCCTCGCGGCGCCGGCGGGCACCAGGGGGGCAGGGTCTGGGGCGGCACGCTTCTGGGAGCGTATGGGGTGGCCTTCTCAGTGGAGCCCTTGAGGCACAGTGCCTTCTTGCACGAAGGAGTGGAGCTCCCAAGAGGCGCAGGCGCTTCTTCTTAGAAGGTCGCCCCTTGACCATACCGCCCCTCGCGGGGCCAACCCACCCTCCGTTCCCATCGCCTTTCCTCTCCTCGTGCCCCTGGTCTTTGGTACAGATGCCGCCTCCCGCTCAGGAGACCAATCGAGAGTACATGCACGTATCTATGACAGGGATGAAATCGAGAATGAAGGGTCATGAGAAAGAGGTGAAAGTGGAAGTGACATGGTGAGCTGGGTGAGCTGAGGAGGAGGAGAAGAAGGAAGAGGAGGAGGAAGGAGGAGGAGGGAGGCAGAAGGAAAAGAAGGGAAAATGTTGGATGATGATGCGCGAGAAGCAGGAGGAGGAATATGCAGATGCAAGGCAGCTATTCCCTTTGCCTCGTCTTTTCCTCCTTCTTCTTCTTCTTCTTCCTTATTATTTCCCCTGGCCCCCTCCCCCTCATGCCCCTCCGCTTCCGCCCTCCATCTCTTCTGCCTCCATCCTTCCGCCGCCCTTCTCCGCCACCCCCACTGCGCCCGCCCTATTCCTTCCTCCCCATCTGCTCGCCGTTTCCCCTGGCCCTCTCCCTGATCCTCGGCCAGCTCAGCGGGCTTCTGGGACTGCAGTCGGACAATGACCAGGGTCAATCCTTCACGCTTGGCCGTTCCCTCCCCTCACGGGGTCGACGGACACCTGGTCCTCCCCCATCGCGCTGCTCGTCTGATACAGTCTGAGCTGTGCCTCCTGCCACCTGGGCGACGCATGCCGCTCACACCCGCCCTTTCGGCTCCTCGCTTCTTGACGCCCTTCGCCGGCTGTCTGGCCGTTTTCCTCCCGCCTCTTGCACCGTGGATTTGTCTGGATCCCCCATGCTGCCCCCTCGGCACCTTCGGTGTCTGGCGATCCGGAACGCTTCCGTTGAGCGACTGCATGCCCCGTCTTTCCTCTGTGACGGCGGTTCGCTGTCAAGGTTCCACATCCCTCGTCTTCACCTGGGCCTGCTGTTCGTCTTGCCGGCGGTCTTCCTCGTCAGGGACGTGACGGGCTACTCGAATTACCACTTGGTGCTGCACGTCGCCCGGATGTACCTCCCGGCGTGCGCCTCCTGAGTGGCAGCGAGGCTCGCCTCCTGTCTGTCTCTTCCCCTGCTTGTGTTTGTCCTTTTTCGCCCTTATTCTTCCTCTGCGCTAATTTAGGCCGCCCTGACGCCGCCCGA
>CAUYUJ010016059.1:1278848-1313848 GCA_963575745.1 Prorocentrum cordatum | reverse complement strand
CTCCCCCTCCCTCCAGAAGCTTATTTGCAATCTCTCTGGCCAGTTGATCTGCTTGGAATGGGGGGTGTCCTTGGCGAGCCCCTGCAGGAAATCCAGACTTTCGCGCAAGTCCGGGCTCACGTTCACTCTTTTGCGGTCTCAGTGTTGTTGTGCAAATGCCGATGAGGGGGTCCAACATGCCCTGCAAGTAAATTTGCCTACGCCTTGAGTCCAGACTCGGGCTGCATGAGCTGGTCGATCTTGCAAGTTCACACGCGCCCTTGCGCCCTGTCCCTCCCGTCACCTCACGTCCGTCGCATCGCCACCTCACGCCCGGAGCACGGGCTACCCTCGGAAGAGACCCGTGCCTTCTCGGGGTTCCTCAGCACTCAGCACCAGTTGTAAGAGAAAATGGGGGGCCTGAAAGCGCGGATGGGACCTGCTGGAGGGGGGGGGCACAAAACGATTGATTGCCATTTGTTCTAGGGATCTTTGCGCTCAAGGCCTCGGGCAGTGTTCAAAGATGGCGCGTTTCGCCCCTGTGGGAATCTTCAGCGACCAGATGATGCGAAGCGCTGCTCGACTGCAGCCATGCGGGTGAATCTGATTGATTCGGAGGGCACTTGAAAGGGGGCCTGCTGGCGCCAGGGCGGCCGACTGAAATGGCATAGTAGTGCCAGCTTTGGTTTTATCTTTTCCTCCCACCGCGCAGTCACCGCCTCACGCTCTCAACGCGGGTTCGGCCTCCGCCCAGGTAAGGCGCTGCTCCTCTGGAGGGAGCGCGAGGCACCTGAACACGGCGCGCCGCCATAGCGGACAGGGATCTTGAGTGAATCGGACAGGGCCCCTTCTCCTCCATCATCGAGAACCCGGATAACACAATGAAGACGTGGCCTCACTTAGGTTCCGCCTTTGCATGAGGGATCCTCAGTCCGGGTGGTTCGGTCTGGCACATCTGCAGAAAGTGCCTTTCACCCCCCATGTTTTGCGCCCTCCTTATTCGGATCCCCTCCCAAAATGTTCGGGGTACATTTCTTGCTTATCGCTCGAGCCCATCATGCTGGCACCTTTGGCGGAAGGGGCTGCCGGCTGCTGGGGCGGCCGACTGCCCCAGGTTCCCCTTCTGGGCCCCCTCGGGGGGGCCTCGTTCACATCGAGCCCGTCCTGCGGCCGAGCGGGCTCGACTTTCCTCGACCGAATATCCGAAACAATGATATGGAGTATGGACATCCAAACCCACATTTGATTATGAGATCTCCTCCCGAGAAGCTAAGCTGGGCCAGCGTTTCTCCCCCAACTTGCAGGGAGGCTTGCCCGGTTTCCTGAGCGCGTTCGCCCCGCCCCCCCCCCCCAGCGTGAACGGCTGCATTTGGCCCAGGTCTGGTTTCAGCTATGTCTGGGAAGCTGGCCCATATCTCTTAACTGATGTTTTCTGATCATATGTATATATGTACACACATATATACATACATAGATACACATATATGTGTATACTTTCATATACATATATCTATAGGTCCCAGCACGCACCATGAACCCCCCTTTTCTCTTGGAAGATGCCAAATGAAAAGGGGGGCGGAAGACGCGCGCTGCAACCGTGGAGGAAGAAGTGTGGCAGAAAGACTGGTTGTGCGATGGAGAAGGCAGGTGTGGAGTATCGGGTGGTGCGTTGGGGACGGAGGGTGCGGAGTACTGGATGGTGTGTAGGAGACGGAGGGAGTGGAGTACAAGGTTATTGTCAAGTTCAGCTTGGGGAGGGAGCCTGTTGAGTATCGGGTGGTGTGTTGGAGACGGAGGGTGTTGAGTACTGGATGGTGTGTAGGAGGCGGAGGGAGTTGAGTAGAAGGGTATTTTCAAGTTCAGCTTTGGGAGGGAGCCTGTTGAGTATCGGGTGGTGTGTTGGAGACGGAGGGAGTGGAGTACAAGGTTATTTTCAAGTTCAGCTTGGGGAGGGAGCCTGTGGAGTATCGGGTGGTGTGTTGGAGACAGAGGGTTTTGAGTACTGGAAGGTGTGTAGGAGACGGAGGGAGTTGAGTAGACGGGTATGTTCAAGTTCAGGTTTGGGAGGGAGCCTGTTGAGTATCGGGTGGTGTGTTGGAGACGGAGGGTTTTGAGTGCTGGATGGTGTGTTGGAGACGGAGGGAGTTGAGTAGAAGGTTATTTTCAAGTTCAGCTTTGGGATGGAGCCTGTTGAGTATCGGGTGGTGTGTTGGAGACGGAGGGAGTTGAGTAGAAGGGTATTTTCAAGTTCAGCTTGGGGAGGGAGCCTGTGGAGTATCGGGTGGTGTGTTGGAGACGGAGGGTTTTGAGTACTGGATGGTATGTTGGAGACGGAGGGAGTTGAGTAGAAGGGTATTTTCAAGTTCAGCTTTGGGAGGGAGCCTGTTGAGTATCGGGTGGTGTGTTGGAGACGGAGGGAGTTGAGTAGAAGGGTATTTTCAAGTTCAGCTTGGGGAGGGAGCCTGTGGAGTATCGGGTGGTGTGTTGGAGACGGAGGGTTTTGAGTACTGGATGGTGTGTTGGAGACGGAGGGAGTTGAGCAGAAGGTTACTGTCAAGTTCAAAATGAGTTGAGAAAGTCTTCCAACAATGAGCCTCAAAATGAAGTCGGAAATCGTAGAACTCATGTAGAATTTATATATAATCTGGAGAAAGGGGGGCTCTTGGTGCGTGCGGAGGGCTAGATGTATATGTATATATATATAGATCTATTCATCTATCTATCTATATATATATCTATATATCTATCTATCTATCTATATATATATCTATATGTATATATCTATCTACATATATATATGTATATATCTATATATATATATATCTATCTATTTGTCTATCTATCTATCTATCTATCTATCTATCTATATATCTATCTATCTATCTATATAGCTATCTATCTATCTATCTATCTATCTATCTATATATCTATCTATCTATCTATCTATCTATCTATATATATACATAGCTGTAGTTTACCAGAGTTTCGTGCGGATTTCCTGGATCGGCGTCGGGCCTCCTAGGCGGCGCCTGCGGCCCCGCTCCGCACGCCAGGGGGGGCCCAGCGCCGATCCAAGACATTTGCGGGGAGGTCCGAGAAATGATGCCATGCCTTGTTTTGGTTTGCCCCTCTGGGGAAGACTCAGACGAGGAAAAGGTGCCCATACCGCTGCCCTCTCTTCGGTTTCGCATGTTGGGGCCTCCCGCGAGGCCCTCGTCGCCAACGCTGGATTCGCGTCGATATCCTCGTCCGAACGCGCACCGGGAGAGGTCCGTGGAGTAGCGGTGTCGGCAGCGGCGAGCGAGGAGGTGAAATGAGAATGAGAGGGCTCTTTCAGAAGGCGGCGGGGCTTCTGAGAAGCCGCATGGCCTTCTGAGAGGTGATCTGCGTCTTCGGGAAAAGCCTTGAAAACTTTTTAGAAGGCTGGGGGACTTCGGAGTCTTCTGAGAAGGTCCGCCCCTTCGCACTTCCCCCTAGGCTGGCCGCCGTGTTCTCTTCTGTTTCCTTTGGGAAACAGAAGCGAGACAGGGCCGTCGCAATTGTTCTCCATTGCCCAAGTCTTGCGGGCAAGACGAACCTCCATATCCCCTTCGTCGTGGACTTTCGGGCTTAATCAACCAGCTTGATGTTCTAAGAACTCTGTTTTTGTTATGATAACATTTTCTCTGGGGTTCTAAGAACAATTTCGCAGTCGGCACCTGCCTGCAAGTCTGAGGGGAAGTCGGCCACGCGCAGAGGGGGGTTCGGGGAGCCTGAGGGAAATGCTTCTTAGAAGCACCCTTGCTTCTTAGAAGCCTTCCCCCCTCCCTCTGGCCCTACGCCCCTGTGCGCGCCGCCCTAGCCGGGCCCCAAGTGTGCCTGGCCCAGGTGCCCCTAGGATTTCCAAGGAGGCCCCCACGGCCTCCAGAGCACCCCTCACGTGGTTCAGAGGGCTCCAAAGCGCGAATCTTGACGCACTTTGGGCCAGGATAACCTCTAGCAACACCCGGACAGCCAAGGAAGGTCCCCACTGGGGGGCCCCCAAGAAAGGGCCCCCGAGGGGGACCTCATGGGATCAGCCAGCCGCCGCGGGCGCAAACTTGTGGAGGAGCTTTGCTTCAAGACGGCGTTGCGAACGGTTTTGCGTTCGAGCTTTCGCGGTCGCGGCTGTCGCGAACGCCGCGGGCGCGAAACCGCTTCCCCCACCCCCTCCCTGTCCCCCTCGTCATTGCCCTCTCTTCTCCGATCCCCTTGTGCGTGCCGCCAAGGAGGGGCCCCCACCTGGGAGCGTGGCCGCCGCCGCCCGCGCTCGCCGCGCGGTGGGAGGCCCGGCCCGGCTTCCGGGTCGACGGGCACAACAATTACCGGCTGAACGTGCCGGAGGCCAGCCCCGCGCCCGGGCTGGCCGGCTTTCGTCGCCATGGGGGAGTGTGGCCCATCCCGCAGCCCCACAGGGAGCCGACAGGTCTCGCTTGGATGTGCATCAGACACCACTCCGCGGGGCCCCCAAAAAGCCGCGAACGTTGCGACAGGTCCGCAGCTCGCAGCCCTACAGGGGACAAGGAGGTCGATTTTGGATGTGTGAAAACGACTTCTCCGCTGGTCCCGCCCCAGAACCCGCAATGTTTGCTACAGGTTCGCGGTTCGCAGCCCCCCAGGGAGCCGAGAGGTTTAGCCTGGATTTGTTCAAGACAGCGCTCTGCTCGGCAGGAACCCACGAAAGTAGCGACGGCGTCGCACTTCGCAGCCCCCCATGGATCTATTTTGTTTGTGCATCAGACACCAGCGAGAGTCTCGCAGTTCGCAGCCCCCTAGGGACGGCGAGCTTAAGACAGTTTCGATGTTCGCAGCCTCCAGCAGGGAGAAGGAGGAGAAGGAGGAGGGGGGGACGAGGAGGAGGAGGAGGAGGAGGAGGAGGAGAAGGAGGAGGTGGAGGAGAAGGAGGAGGAGGAGAAGAAGGAGGAGGAGGAAAAGGAGGAGGAGGAGGAGGAGGAGGAGGGGGGAGAAGCTGGAGGTGCAAGTGAAGGAGGAGTGGGGAGGAGGTGGATGGGAGAGGAGAAGACTTGGAGACCACAGTGATCGATTCGAGGCGTGGAACAAGCCATGATGCTGTTGAGGTGAACGGGTGGGAGGGAGAGAGAGAGAGAGAGACAGAGAGAGAGAGAGACACACGTAAGGAATGATATATATATATATAGAGAGAGAGAGAGAGAGAGAGAGAGAGAGAGAGCGATATATATAGAGAGAGAGTCAACAACACAACAAAAATAGAGACACAGAGAGAGAGAGAGAGATACGGAAGGACAGACAGAGAGAGAGAGGGAAAGGGAGAGGGAGGGAGAGAGAGAGGGGAGAGGGAGAGGGTGAGAGAGGTGGACAGAGAGAGAGAGAGAGAGGCAGAGATAACGAAAGAGAGAGAGAGAGAAACCATAAGCCAAGGTTTGTCGCTGAGCCCTCTCAGCTCGATGCGGGAGTGCTCCTCTCTGGAAAGGCACGTCAGCTACACGCTCAGCTTTCTAGCGCTGCTTGGGGGTGAGACCGCGCTCCATTGGGCGTCAAAGGGGCTATGGATCACGGGGGCCGGAAGGACGAGAGGAGGGGGCGTTCAAAACCCGTTCTCTTCCTAATAAGGAGTGTGCGTTTGGGAGGCGAGAGAGAGAGGGAGAGCCACAAAGAGAGAGAGAGAGAGAGGGAGAGGTACATCTAGAGAGAGAGAAGACACCCGAAACGTTTTCCTGCCAACTCGTTGGGCTCCGTATCATCACGCTGCGTTTTGCGTGTTGCGTATCGAGGCAGCTAAGCGTAGGCGGTAATAGACTGGACTCAGGGTGTTCCAACCTACTTTAGCTTGGACCACCAGCAAGAACTTCGAGCAACAAGAAAGTACCGAAGCTGGACGGTTTTCACTTATCGGATCCTGGGATACATTACTCACTTGACACTTCGCTAGCGTGGCGCGCAGACAATGGTTCGATACTTTTTCTGTGTGCTCGAATTTAGTTCAGGGGTGTTGTTCTTAAGTACGAGTGCTGACCACATAAGACTTGACACGAGCGCACAGTTCGTCGCCTTGCTCACGAAGCGCCTTCTCGTTCTCCTCCATACCCTTGACACGCAGGGAATTGGCGAACTCGGGGTCAAAGCGAGCCAATCGCTTGCATTGGCGCTCGATTGTTTCGGCCTTCTGTTAAGCCTCGTCAGCATGTGTGGGCCAGGGCCCCCCCCCCAATTGCCGTAGTAGGAGTGGTTGTTGTAGGTGTTGTAGCAAAGTTTGTCGCCCCTCATTTGGTCGTTGCCGCCGCTGGAACAGGGGTACTCATTGCTGCAGCTCGCCGTGCCGCCGTAGTTGCCCTTCTACACCCTTGGACGAGCCCCTCGGTGGCCAGAAGACACGCGGGTTTCTTAGAATGCCACGTCTTTTGCCGCCCATCACAGCCCCAGATGATAGGGCACCGAGGCGGCGCCATCTGGAGCACAAGAACTGGGACCTTTGCGCCGCCAAACTCCACGGCAGGCAGAACACGCACGGATCAAGCACAGTGGATATTGCAGCAAATGCAATCCCAGAGCCAGTTCCAAGAACCAGACAACAGCCACAATTGGTTCCAATACCTTTGTTGTAGCTTGGCAGGCCCTTCCCTCGAGAAGGATGTAGAGAGTCCCGAGGTTACGATGTAAAGCGCCCGCCCATGGAAGAATGGTGGAACCCATCGCAGACCTCGGAGACCCCATAGAGCCAAGGCCTGGCAGAGCTTGTCGGATCAATCACCACGTGAGGGGCACACTGCCCTGTCAATCGGAACTCACCGCTGGACGCACGACTCCACGCAATCCAGAGTGCAGGCAGGAGATGCTGACAGCGTAGGTGGCGGGTATGAACTTTGCCGTGCACGGGCGGCAGAAATCAGTGCTCAGTGTGATGGCGTCGTCTACAAGTCTCTTGCCACGGACAGCGAAGCCGCTGCAAGGATCGGACGGACACCCAGCCTTCACATACCTGGACCAGTCCCGCTTCGCCTGCTCTTCCTGGACCGCTTGCAAGACACTCAAGCGTATTCCCGATAATTCGCCTCCTATACAGATGCCCTCGAGCTCGTACGCGTGACCAGCGATGCTTATCATTGCTCACCCAGCAGTAAGAGAGGTGACACAATTGTATCAACGCCGCGCTGATCATGAACCATCCGCGCGGTACAGCGCTCTTCGTTTCCACAATCGAAATTACTTCGAGTTCTTGACCACTCTGCCTGAGACTCGATGGGCACGCCGATGAAATCCTTCAGGTGCTTCCATGCTGTGGCGATCGCGCACGCAGAGCACTGCTCGTAGGCCTAGTCGGCGTCGCCAGCCACGATCCCAAGCGGCTCCTTGGGGCGCGGACGAGGATAAATCAGTGCCAGAGCGTTCCGGAACGCTCTCAGAGAGTTCCGGAACACTCTGAGAAGGCCGCGGCGCCCGAGACATCCTCCAGAGCCGCTGGATCTCAGAGATCTTCGTTTTATCCTCACCCGACTTTGCCCACGTCATGCTTTCGTCTTACCAGGCGCTGCCCAGATCCCCCGCTCGGCAGCTCAGCTCGAGCTGCTCGGAGCGCTGGCAAGGCGTCGCCCATGTTGAACACCTCGCCGGCCCACGCACTCGAAGCCGACAGCGCCTGGACAACCGCGGCGGAGGCACGAGGCGCTCGCTCGGGAGGGGCTCGGGAGGCTCTGGCAGGACGCCCCAAGAGGCCGAGGAGGAGGAGGACGACGACGAGGACGAGGAGGTAGGGGGAAAAGGAGGTGAGAGGACGAGGACGGTGAGAGGGTGGAAGGGGATGGCGACGACGAAGACGATCACGAGGAGCACGACGCGGCGGAGGCACGAGTGCCCAGGCTTCCTGCACCAATGGCTCGGGACGATCGGCATGGGTGCGGGAAGAATGGGCACAAAGACCGACACCAGACCATGATCATTTTGAACATGACTCGCTGCTGGTTTCGCTGCGGACGCTGTCCGTTTCTGAAGCAGAAGACCGCCTGCTCAACAGCGGCCGTTGTTGGTTTTGGACAACATCTGTTGTTTGGCATAGTGTTTTTTTCCGCACCAAGTTCGGGCGCCCAAAACCATGAGGGGGAGAGGCCCCCCCACTTGCTGGACGGCTTCTGAGAGGAGGCAAAGGCACCGATTCTGCTACCCGTGCCTCGTTCTCGCGTTGTTGGGCCTCCTGGGACGCCCTCGTCACCGCTGTTGGACTCGCCCCGGAGTTCTAGCCAGGACGCACCCTGAGAGCGGTCAGGGTGCCTTTTTGGTTTCCCAGACTAGCGCGGCACAGAGGAAAGGGCGCTGTCCCGAGACCAGGGCCGGACCCAAACGGCGTTTTGGCGACTTCGTGGGCCGTTTCCGTTTCGGCTTCGTTTTGCGGTAGAAGGCGGGCTGAAGACACAGCGAGGGAAAACAAAAGCAAATCGAAAACGACAACCTCCGTGCAGGTTCAGCCCTGCCCGAGACCCCCCCGCGGGCGTTCCAAAGGTCTGCCGGGCTCGCCGCAGCACTCCTCCCCGACCACGGGAGGCGCTGCCCGCTCTCGGGGTGCGCGACCCGCTCGGGCGGCAGCCGCCTCCGCCCGCGCAGCCGGGCAAGACAGGCGCGCCCGGGCGCGGGCCCGCGGCCGTGCGCGGGCCGGCTGCACGGAGACGGCCGTCGCAGGCCTACCGGTGGACACCAGCACCACTGTCGGCGGTGTGCCTCCGCGGAGGGAAGAAGATCTCGATCTCGGCCACGGTGGTCAGATTCTGGCTTCCAAGGTGACCGAAATATGATCACCAGCACCGAAGCCTAGTATCATGTTCCCCCTGTGGGGGCAACGCCCTGTGTTGGTGTTGGCGCCCACTTCCAGGCCTCCAAATTTGGACGGAGCTTCCATGCCCGGCGGGGAGCGAGGGGGGAAAGCGAGGAAGGGCGGGCAGTCTCAGAAGGCTCGGAAGTCCCCTGGCCTTCTGGGGAACTGCCTAAGCCTTCCTGGAAGACTCAGAGCACTTCGCAGAAGGCGCGAGGACTTCTGAGAAGTCCCGCCGCCTTCTGAGAAGGCCTTCTCCTTCTCACTTCCCTCCCTCGCTCGCCTCCGACATATTGGGTCCAACACAATCGAATCCAAAACGAACCGCAACGTGTCAGACGAATGGACTTGCCAAACCTGGTTCGGGATCTGATCTCCGACCATGATCACCTCATCTCTGCCGAGATTGCCGGAGAGCTCCAGAAGGAGGCGCCGGGGTCACCTGCAGCGCAGCCGATTCCATCTTCTCTCAGATCTCGTGGCCGACGCGGCCTCAGAGCCGAGGGTGAATGCGGCGACGCGCCGCCGTCCAAGGATCAACATCTTCTCGCAAGTGTTTGGCGATATGGGGCCCACTTCGGAAGACGCCGTCCTCCTCGAAGTGCTGCCAAACGGGGAGACGGTAATGGACGTTCGCGATCCAAACTCACCGAAACGGACTTCAGCACCTTCGTCCTGAAGACCTTCGTGGCTGAGACGGCATCCTTCCAAACATCGGCCTTTTTATACGCAAGTCGGATTCGAGGACGTATCCAACGTCGATAAGCAGCCAATCGTTGCGCCTGAAGAATTACTTGAAAATGAGGGCGAAAAACATCAGAGCACGCTTCCGAACTACATTCGTGGCGAATTGAAAGAATTGGAACTCACAGACTGGGCAGCCCGACGCCCTTCATGGGCAGGTCTGTGCCCAGTGTCGCTGCATACACTCGGTGGTGCGAAGTCAACAGCTGCGGTGCCCGAGAGGCTGCTTGGAGAGAAAGGTCGGCCAACAGCGTCTTCGTCCACCTATGGACGGACAGGCTATTCCGCCGGGAGGAGCACCACGATAAATAGTAAAGCCTCGCGCTCGAAGCTGACGATGAAGAACGGCCCCATCGTCGCTGTCAGCGAATTCCACTCCCCTTGCTGGCGCGGGCACGCTGCCCCGAGAGGCCCTTGGGCCGAACGAGACCCAGGAAGGCGATCAGCTATAGACTTCACGTTCTTCTGCGTGGGAATCGTTGGGAAGGCAGGCAGCCAACGAAAAGTCGGAGTCCACCTGCGAGGCTCTCTTCTCCAAGCCGGGGGGCGCCGTCGAGGGCGGGATCCACGTCGGCCGAACGTCTTCGCATTGCCTCTTTGACCTCTATGGACGCTCTTTCGCTCTGACCTGCCTGTGTCGCACTCGGCGAGGCTCGCTGGATCTCAACTCTTTCAAGATGCAGCGCACCAAATATCGAGGGTAAGAACAGCACGTGGAGCAATAATACACTCCCATGGCGTCGCCTCAACAACTTGTAGCTCGGCCTGCCGCCAGGGCCAACATGCCGATTGAAGAGCCTCCTGTAGTGTTCCCGGAGGCGCCGCGCAAGCTTGTCAGGTATCGGTGATCAAGCACCGTCTTGCGAAAGGGCACACGCACACACGCATACGAGCCCATGGCATAAACGCCAGACTTCAGCAGTTCCACTGGGCAATCAGCCGCCTGCTTGTGAAATAGAACATGTCAGAATCCACTGCGAGTTGCACGAATCCGGTTAGGTGGATGGAAGGGCAGGGCCTCACGAGCCCATGGTCGAAGCCAGGATTGTGCCAGCTCCCATTTCATGCGTGCGATCCTCGACAACGTCACGAGGTGCATGGCGAGGAACATCTTCCAGCGGCCTAGCAGCACAGCGCTCCGAGCTAACGGCGTAGGCCAGCGACAGACTTCAGAATCGCTTGCGCTCGCCTGCCCGACCAGGTAGCCAACCCATAGTGCTCGCAAGAAGGAGATTTGTCGTCGGCAGCAACCCTGGAGTCGGTCGCTCGTCGCTCGCGGCATCCCCTCGCGAACAAAGCAATGGACGCGGTACCGTGGAGAACGGCCGTGTCCTGGACGACGAACATGACGTCGCCAACGTTGCGCAAGTCTCCGATCCAAACAATAGTACTAGCCAGACTGAATACGAATAATACTCATGTGCTCGATCACGTTGATGAACACGGGCCTCCAGTGACTGTCGCTTGGTTGGGGGCCGGAGTCCACAAGAGTGACGAGAGAGTCTTGTTGTTGAGCCTTCTTCTCCAATTCGATGGGTAGAGTAACTGACTTTCGGAAAGAGATGGACAGATACAAAGAAGCTAAATGGGAGAAAGATAGAGATAGGGAGAGAGAGGTAGAGAGATAACAAGCCTTTGGGCAGTGCGGCCAGCTGCGGGGCAGGTGAGGCCTGGTTAGGGTCATCGTCGCTGGTCATTGGCCTCCTTCCTGTTCGCGCATACTTGCTCTGCGGGATGGTGAGCGTGAGAGAGAGAGCGAGAGACAGAGAGAGAGAGAGAACAGTCAAACAAGAAGAGACAGAGAGAGGAAGGGAAGAAGAGAGTGAGGGAGGGAGAGAGAGAGAGAGAGGGAGAGCGAGAGAGAAAGAGAGAGAGAGAGTATGAGAGAGAGAGCGAGAGAGAGAACGAAAGAGAGTGCGAGAGGAAGGGAGGGAGGGAGGGAGAGAGAGTGATAGCGAGAGGCACAGAGAGAGAGTGGCATATAAAGAGAGAGTGAGAGAGAGAGACAGGAAGAAAGAAAGCGAGAGAAAGAGAGATCGAGCGAGGGACACCTATACGACCACCCTTCGGATGATAAGGAGGTCGTTCGGGGGAGAAAAAAAGACTGGACACCGACGAGACACCACGGCACATTGACGGGACATCACGGGACATTATCGGGACACCATCGGGGCATCAATCGATGTCATGTTCGATTTCATTATCGATCTCATGATCGGTTTTACTATCGATCTCACTCGTTCGATCTCACTATCGATCTCACTATTGGCCTCAATCTCGAATTCACTATCGATCCCATCACGGGACACCGACGGGACACCAACAGGACGCCGACGGAACACCAACGGGACGCCGACGGGTCACCGAGGGGACACCGACGAGACACCACCAGAACACCGACGGGACACCAACAGGGCATCAATCAATTCCCTTCTCGATCTCACATCTCACATCTCACTATCGACCTCACGACGGAACAGCGACGGGACAGCGACGATACAGAGGCGGGACAGCCAGGGAACGCCAACGGGACACCGACGGGACACAGACGGAACAACGAGGGGACACCACGGCGGGGCCACCGCCCGCTCACCGCGGGGGAAAGGCGGACAGCGACGGGACACCAAGGCGGGACAACTCGGCCACCCCCCCCCCGCCGGGGAGAGGAGGGGCGGTCAACGGCTTTGACCCGCCCTAGCCACGACAGGAATCCCGCCCGCACGCACGACAAGAACCCGAAACCGAAACCGAGTCCCCGGTGGGGTGCTCTCTGTTCCACTTCGATCTCCCCCCCAAACCCCTGATAGTGTGTAGACATCTGTTCTATCTGTGTCTATACATTTTGTATAGAAAGGGAAAGGCAGGAATTAATACAGAGAGAGGCAGGGGGAGAGAGAGCGAGAGGGACAGAGAGAGAGAGGGAAAGAGACACTGAGAGCGAGTGCGAGAGAGAGAGGGAGGGAGACAAGGAGCGAAAGAGGCCGAGCGTGAGTGAAGAGCCGGGCAAGCGAGGCGCGTGCCGCACCAAGGCGAGCCTGTGGGAGAAGGTCCCAGGGGAGCGGGTGGCGAGCCGACTCATGGTGGGCAACCAGACGGAAGTGATGCCGCTCGCAAAGGCGCCCGCGGGCGGGACACACATCCACATCATATCAGATTGTCTTCCCGTCGCCACCCGGAACGGTCTCCAGTGGCGATCAGGTGGCACATGGGCGTCGTCAACATGTGCGTCCGCTTTGGCCACTGCCCCCAGTCGCGAGCGGGGGCACATGCGCATCGCACTTCACTGTCATCTTGGGAACTCATGTGGAATCGTCTCAAGGGGAGATCAGGTGGCACATTGGCCACGACAGCTCTTGCGCCTGCTTTGGCCAATGCCCTTCCTTCGCGAGCGGGAAACACACATCCACATCGCACCGTAGTGCTCTCCTGGCGCCTCACGTGGGACGGTCTCCAGGGGCGAGCAGGCGGCACCTTGGCGTCGACAGCAATTGCGCCCGCCCTGGCCACAGCCTCCAGCGTTGGCGCGCACAGATCCGTATTACTTATTAGTGGACACTCTTACTTTGCTGAAGAACTAGCCGACATCCGCCCAATCCGGGGCCTCCCATCCTACCCAATAACCGAAATCAGAGTGAGGGGGCCGAACGGTCATTCATTGTCCCTGGGTGCGTGGCTGAAGTGGGGATCCGTGGTGAGGATTATGCTTGTTGCGTTGTTGTTGTTGCTGGTGCTGCTGTTGGTGTTGTTGTTGTTGTTGCTGTTGTTGTTGTTGTTGTTATTGTTGTTGCTGTTGCTGTTGCTGTTGCTGTTGCTGTTGTTGTTGTTGTTGTTGTTGTTGTTGTTGAACATTATTAATTCTAAAGAATAATTATTGTTGGGGCCCCTGGTGCACGGCCCCCCTGCGCCGCCTAGGCCGCAGCTACATTTTCATCATTTTCGTGAGGAAGCCTCAGGTAATTCGATGTGATCAAGATCCGGTTGTTTTGTTCCCCCCCGCTTTCCCTTGCAAAAAACACTATAAAATGACATTTCTTGTTCTAATATAATCAAATTTCAAGAATCCCTTGCAAAAAATAAGGTAAAGTGGACATTCGCGCGCGCAAGACGAAATCCTTCCAAAAGCTTAGTGTTCGGAAGCGATTTTAACATAAAAACATCAAAAAACCAATGGTTTTTCAACAAAAAATGTCAAAATCTCATCCCGCGCGCTCTTGCGGATTCGTAGGAAACCCAACACTTTTTAAACATTTCTGTCAAACGGGCTTTTGCGAGCAACTTTTTCGAACTTCTGCGACAACGGTTGCGCACCTGCCAGGGCCATCATCCCTGTCAAATAATACCATGCGGGACACATTCGTTTTTTCTTCGCGCGCGCACGCCGAAATCTCCAAAAACCATTGGGCTTCTTAAGAATTTTAGCACCGCGCATCATAAAATCACACGAATCGCACCGTAGGTCCTCGAAAAACACCTGCACGACTTTTCAAAATTTCCACCCGCGCGCGCTGTCCGAATCCTAGTTCTGTGGGTGTGTACCAAGTTCTGTGGGTGTGTACCCCACGCCAGTGTAGTAGCCACGGTCGTCCGCACGCCACGAAGTGAAGTGTCCCAACGTCATAGGGCGGGAAGCTGGGTTTGGGTGGTCGCGAAGAGTCGTTTGGATATTTGGTAGAGCTTGTAATGCCCCCCCACGAAGTGGGGGTATTGCCTGGTGTCGTATGAAAACCCTGGCACTGGGGAGAACACCACGCGTTCGGGTAAAATGATTGTTGTTGTTGTTGTTGTTGTTGTTGTTGTTGTTGTTGTTGTTGTTGTTGTTGTTGTTGAATATGCATGTCTAGAAAATAATTATTGTTGATCTCCAGAGGCGGTTCCGGGCGCTCGCGTCTCGACGCTGGCTGCACTTTCTCTGAAAACGAGGCTCCCGCTCGAGCGTTGGCTTGACCCTGAAAGTGGGCTCTGGGAGGCCCTGCTACGACAACAACAGCTCCCGCTTGATACTTCCTCACAATTTACTTCGAGACACCCTGGCCAGAGAATCCTCCGAACTCAGGAACAGCGCTCTCGCTCGAGACTGCCTCGCAATTCAATCAAGTTGGCGGGGGCCCAGTCACGACGACAAAGGCTCCTGCTCGTTACTTCCTCACGATTTAGTCCGAGAGTTCCTGGCCAAGAAGGCCCCCGAACTCAGAAACGGCGCCCTTGCTCGAGACACTCCCGTAATGCAGGCAAGTTGGTGGAGGCCTGGGCACGGCGACAAGGGCTCCCGTTCGATATTTCTCCATCGGTATTCCGAAAGGCCTTGGCCAGAGAGGCCCCCGAACTCAGGAACGGCGTTTTCGCTCGAGACTTCACACTTCAGTCAGTGGCCGACAAGGAAGAGATTCCCCCCGAATGGGGGTGCAATCGAAGACGAACTGGGCGGGTATCGAGGGTTGGGGTATACGGAATGCAAGACACGCGTGCCAGTAAGAGCGATCAGTCTTAAAATGATTGTTGTTGTCGTTTAAGGATAATCACTAAACAGTTATTATTGTTGGACCCCTCACAGGCGCCCTGGCGCTTTCGCCGAAGCGCTGGGTGCATTTTCATTGAAAACGAGGCTCGCTCTCAAGCGGCTTGGGGGGCCACCAAAACCAGCCCCCAACAACAACAACGATCCCGTTCGAGACGCCCTCTTTTTTTACTCAGGGCCGGTGCTCTTGCTCGCCGCCGACAGCAGCCGCCTCAACAAAACCAGCGCTCCCTCTCGAGATTTCCTCCCGTTTTAGCTTGGACAGGCGAGAGACTCTTTCTCTCATCGGCGCCGCCCCCCAGCAACAACAACGCTCCCGCTCGAGACTTCCCCCCTTGTTTACTCAAGGCAGTGCTCTTGCTCGCCGCCGACAGCCCCCGTCCCGAACAAACCAGCGCTCCCGCCCGATATGTGTTCCCGGTTTACGCTGGAATGGCGCCGTTTTCTCCTCCTTTTGTTCTCCTCCTTTTTCTCCTCCTCCTCCTCCTCCTCCTCCTCCTCCTCCGTAGCCATTTTGGCTCAAGTAAAACATTTTCTCGAGGTCGCGCAGGGCCCCTTTGCACGGCGGAGTCACAGGTGCCTGCCCAGGCAGACTCTGTCAAGTTTCGCTTCACTCTTGTACGCTACCTCTCTGCCACACGTTTCTTTCAGACCACGTCATGGGGAAATCTTCTTCTTCTTCTTCGCAGAGTCCTCCGCGGAGGGCCAAGGAGCGCAAGGGTGGTCGACGCAAGGACCGACGCTCTCGTTCGGATCGCAGGTCAGAATCCCCGAACCGCTACGACATGAGGACACCCTCCCCTAACGCCGAGAAGCTCAAGCCGATGTTTCGCGAGCTGATGAACGAGTTCACCGACGCCATGGAAGAGCACATGGGCGATCACATCGATACGCTACGTGGCGAGTTGAACACGGAGCTCCAGCTATTACGCAACCAGGCGGATGCCAAGGCGGCCGCCGTCCAGACCAGCATTGACACACTCACGAACAAGCAGCAGAGCTTGCACGAAAGGCTTGAGAAGCTGGAGCTTGAGCAGGTAATGAGTACACCTGACGGGCCCTCTGGTGGAGTCTCTCACGGCGATCCATGGGCACGTTTCCAGAGTGGTGGCAGTCCTCCACGAACTCAGCGTCCACCGAGCTCTTCTGGCAGCTCAGGGAACGACGAACTCAAAGTTGGGCTGCGTGGTTTTCCTCGCAAGCTAGTCGTCCCGCAGTTCAAGCGTCACTACGAGGAGAAGGTCCTCCCCCTAATGCACGAATCTATCAAGCACGCGGTCGAGCCGATCTACCACAACATGTCGTTCTCGTACATGGTTGTCTTCCCGAATAAGCAGACGGCGCAGCAGTTTAAGGATGAGTTGTCGGCTCGCAGCATGAATTGCGACTGGACCGACCCGAGGGACAACTCCGTGCACCAGATTCGCGCCGGCGTACACAAGCCTCTCGAGATCAGGAAGCGCGGATACGTACTTGGACAGCTGTGGCGCATGACCAAGCAGCACCTCTTGGACAACCACCTGTGGCGCGAGGGGATCTCCAGCTTGGGCGCCAACGCGTGCAAAGGCACGCTGTACTACTCCAACGGCATCGTGGCTTGGGAAATCTTCAAGGTCGAGGAGGCTGGCGCCGCGTACCGCATCTCCCCGGCGCTCGAAGACATCGCCCAGATCTCCATGTCCCCCGAGCTGGCTCGCGCGATGATTGCCAGGGTGAGCTTCCCATAGGATGGTGACTACGAGGATACCAGCGACGATGACACACATTTGCATGCTTTCCACCCTAGTCAACGATTTCGTGTTTGCACTTGGAACACAAAGGCTCTGTTCGGCTCGGTATATGGGGATCATCGTGCTCAAGTGCGTCGATATGCCAAGTTTCGCCGACTCGTCTCCTCTCAAGAAATTTTATGCTGTCAAGAAGTGCATGGCTCAGATGGGGATCTTGCTACGGGAGAGCGAGACTTTCCTGGATATCTGTTCTTTGGGAGCTTCTGTCAAGAAGCGAGATCAGGTGGGATCCTAACAAGTCTTGCTCCCGAATTCGCTGAGCAGTTTCACCAAATCAGCTGCGAAGTTCTTGAAGAAGGTCGGTGTCATCTTCTCACTTGCCGTGGGCCTCAAGGGGTGCTCCTCCAGGTTTGCAACCTTCATCTCGTGCCTTTTACGCCGCCGCCGAGTCCAGACAGTATCGGGACGGAACGTCCCGCACTAATGCCCACAAGTTATCCTGCCAAGCGAGCTCTTCTTCGGCGCATTCGAGGTCGGCCCCTCGATCCGCGCTGTGCGATGGTCTTCCTGGCAGGCGACTTTAACTTTTACGCCGCCGCCGAGTCCAGACAGTATCGGGACGGAACGTCCCGCACTAATGCCCACAAGTTATCGATCGATGTTGACAACATGTTTCCTGATCTTTGCGAAGTTGAACAGGATTTACCTACGCACAAGGAGGGGGTTGGTGGGGGGATCGTTTCGATGGCGAGGTTGGATAGGATTTATATCAACAGCTTTCCTGCGGTTTTTAAAGATATGCAGCCTGGGACGGGAGTCGCGGGCTTCGGGGGGTCTGACTGGCGCAGCGACCACGCGCCCGTCTTCCTTGGACTTGGCGAGCGGCGCGTGCCTCGCTATGGTCGCGTTCCTGCCTGGCTTGCTAGGGCGCCCGAGTATAAGGATTCAGTTGAGGAGGTTTTGAAGGAGGTGGTTTTAGACGGGGATGTCGGTCAGCGTCCTGATCAATACAAACATGTTTTATACGAAGCTGGTTTCAGAGCGAGGAGGAGAAGGGAGGAAAAGGGGGCTAGGTCTATTCACGATAAGACTAGCTGGATGTTTGCTGTTCTTCGGGCCGTTCGCGAGCATAAGCGAGGAGTTCTGCGTAGAGCTGTGCGCGCCTATCCCAAGCTAGCTGCGTTTGTCGACACTGATGGCGGTTTCTGGGTGGACGAGTGCGCGTTCCACAGACGCCTGCAAGTGCTCACTCTTCAAAGCCTCCAGGAAGAAGAGCTCGAGGTCCTCAACGGGTCGCTCCCCCAAGCCTCCAAGGGCGCCCACCTCAAACGCATCAATCGCATGCAACAAGCCTGGGCGAAGGTTCGAAGAGTAGCACCGCTTATAGGAATCTACGACGATCAGCAGCAGGAAATTCGAGAGCCTGCCGCCTGTGCCAAGCATCTTGCTGCAGACATGGGGGGGGGGGGGGGGGGGGGGGGGGGGGGGGGGGGGGGGGGGGGGGGGGGGGGGGGGGGGGGGGGGGGGGGGGGGGGGGGGGGGGGGGGGGGGGGGGGGGGTCATAAGGAGGAGTGGGCCTGCCTGCTGCATCCGCCTATGCCGCGTTCGATAGATTCGTGCAAGCAGCTCCTCAGCACATCGAGTGGAAGCTCTGCCGCGAGGGGTTTTTTCGAGCGCATTGGCAGATTAAAAGATTCTGCTCCTGGAGGGGATGGGATTCCATATAGCTGCTGGAAGGTGAGGGAGGTTGGGAAGGAGCTGCTCTATGAGACTTACGAATCACTACTCGACCACGGCGAATTGCCCGAGAGTCATTTAACGAACGCCTCGCTGTGTTCTTGCCGAAGGGGGGGGAGGAGAAAGACAAGGATGGGGGTGTTCCGTGCGCCGGCATGCACGAGGCCGATATCTCTTTCAAATTCCTGCGACAAGATCATTGCCAGCGCTATTGCCTTGCCACTTGCTCGAGTCGCTGTACATACGGTGGCCTCCTGTCAGCGCGGGTTTGTACCTGGCAGACAGATTGTAGACTTAGAGGCAGCGCTGCTCGAACGCGGGACGATCTACGGTTCCAGGAAAACTGCGTTGTGTTTGTTTGATGTGAAAGCGGCATTCCCCTCGGTGCACCACGCCTGGATCTCCAGAATTCTCGAAGCTATGGGGCTGCCATCGCACATCGTTCGAGCAGTGCGAGCCCTGTATGCGGATATCCAAGTGATAGTGTCTTTCAATGGCCGTCAAGACCACCGATTTCAGCTTCAACGAGGCATAAAACAAGGGTGTCCATTGAGTGGGGTGATTTTCGCGTTGATTATGGATCCAATTTTGAGGAGTATGGAGGAGGCTATTCCTGTTCCTGGGGTTATCCGAGCGTTTGCCGATGATGTTGGCCTCGAAAGCGAAGACCTGTACACGTGCCTGCCGCCTATTTTGAAGCTGTGGAGCTACGCAGCTGGAGTTGCTGGTCTCGTGCTCAATTTGCAGAAGACTGAGTTGTGCTTCCTGTTCCCCCAAAATGATATTACTGCTGAGTTTCGGTCGAGAGGAGTTCGGATTCGTCGGTTTCGAGTTGTCCCTAATGTTCTGTATCTCGGAGTTCGACTGGGGCCAGAAGCACATCTCACAGTTTGGGATAAGCCGATTGCTACATGCCGTGCTAGGGGCCCCCTCATTCGAGCTCTCCAGAAGTCTCTCGTGGGGAACATTGTGGCCTACAACACCTATGGCATCACTGTACTATCATGCATCATGCAGTTCTACCCCCTAGCACAGAAGCCCTGAAAAAAAGAGAGACGTAGTTCAGTTACTCACTGCTGCCCCGCGGTTTTCGATTCCCTCGGACGTCCTGCGCGATTTCAAGGATTTGATGTTCAGCACCGAGTGCGCAGCTTTGGCCTGGTCTGCGAGGCTGCACGATATCGCACTGCGTTTTTCTCCTCGGCATTTCATCGCGGTCGGGAAGCTCTGGCCGTAGCAGACGACAGTATTGAAAGAACCTTGGCCCCGAGTCTTCCTGAATGGCGTAAGTCTTGCATCGTGTACCAGATGATTGCGTTATATGATCGAGTATGGCAAGTTCCACGAGTGCCCCATGAGCCTTGTCAAAGCCTTCAACACAAATCTGAGCGTGCTCTGAGGCCCCTGCATTTCTGTAAATCTAATTGTAGTCGCTTGCTCCCTAGGCTCCGATACTGGTCCCCTGAGGCGCCCTCCTCTGAGGCCAATGATTTTGTTTTCCAGCTGCGTTTGTTGAATAAAGCTCTCCCTGAGTTTATAGGCATTAGTGTTCTCAAGACTGTTTGTAGTTCTTGGTGTATAACGAAGCGGTTCCGAAACGGGACCCTTCAATGCCGTCTGGGGTGTATGGCTCTCGGCGGCGATTCTCAGTCATTATCTCACTTGTCCTGTCTTCCTTGCCTCTGCCTCCCGCTTGCTCCCTTCCCTTCCCACCGAGTGGTCTCAGCTCTCCTTCGAGGATCGGGTGCTTATGAGAAGGCGCACGTGGGCCTCTGGCGAGCAACTCCGTGCTCTCGCTGTCTCGCTCGATTTGTGTCGTAGCACGTTCAACACGCAGCGAATTCAAGATAGATTTGATATGTGTCATGCGCAGTCGTTGTTTCAGGCAAGGGCCAGGGCCATCAGCAGGAGGTCTCAGCACCTGCGCGCCTTGTTCCACTAGTCGTCCTACGACCAGGAGCTCCGGCCTTTGTTTTGATCTACCTTGCTGGGTTGTCCTCCTCCTCCTCTTCCTCTCTTCGTCCCTAGTTCTCCTTCCTCATCCTCTTCCTCTTCTTTTCCCCTTTCTCCTCCTTTTCCTTCTCCTCCTCCTCCTTTTCCTCCTCCTCCCCCCTCCTCCTTCTTCTCCCTTTCCCCCCTCCCTTCTTCCTCCTCTTCCTCCCCCTCCTGCCCCCTCTTCCCCTCTTCTCCTTCCCCTTCCCTCTTCTCCTTCTTCCTCTCTCCTCCTACCCTTCCTCCCCCTGTCCTCTTCCTGCCCCCTTCCTCTTCCTCCCCCTTCCTCCTCCCCTCCCTCTTTTCCTCCCCCTTCCTCTTCCTCCCTTCTCTCTTCTTCTCCTCCCCCTCTCCTTCCCCTTCCTTCATTTTCCTCCCTCTTCCTTCCTCCACCCCCTCCTGTTTTCACTCCTTCCTCTTCCGTCCCTCTTTCTCCTCCTCCCTGTCCTCCCTCCTCCTCCTCCTCCTCCTCCTCCTTCTCCTCCTCCTCCTCCTCCTCCTCCTCCTCCCTCTCCTCCTCCTTTTCTTTCTCCTCCTCCTCCTCTTCCTCCTCCTCCTCCTTCTTCTCCCTCCTTCCCTCTCCCTCCTCCTCCCTCTTCATCCCTCCACCCCCTCCTCTTCCCCCTCCCCCCTCCTCTCTCTCCCGTCCCTCTTTCCTCCCTCCTCCTCCCTTCTCCTCCCTCCTCCTTTTCCTTTTCGTCTGCCTTGTCTCCTCCCTCCTCCGGCCTCCCTTCTCCTCCCTTCCCCTTCCGTTTTCCCTCGTCGCTCCCGTTTGATTACTCCTCACCTTTTACTCAAGAGTGGGGCCCTCGTTTCGGCTTCGCCTCTGGGGGGCTTCCAAGAGTCCCTGGTGAACATTCTTTTATTACGCAAAAGCAATAACATCTTAGATAGCATCGATAATGTGGAGGAGGAGAAGAAGAAGGATAACGGATGACCTCCAAGGACTCCAAGGATCGAGGGTCGAAGGATCGACTTCAGGGATTCCTTGAAAGGGCGTGGAAGGGGCTGGTGGAGGATGCGAGCACGGGAGCGGCAGCGCCTGGGAGCGTGAACTCTCAGGGTCACGCGCCGTGGCCGCAGGATAGTGGCGTAAAAATTTGAGCGAGGAGTAAGAACCACCTCGTCCTCGGAGATACTGCTACTAGAACTACTTCCCCTTCCTCCCCCTCCTTCCTCCTCCTCTTCCTCCTCCCTCCTCCTCCTCCTCCTCCTCCTCCTCCTCCACCTCCTCCTCCTCCTCCTCCTCCTCCTCCTCCTCCTCCTCCTCCTCCTCCTCCTCCTCTCCCTCATGCCCCCTCCCCTCCTCGCCCTCTTCCTCCCCCCTCCTCCGAGATGCGGGGCGTGCGCGACTGCGATTGCGATGGCGATGCGCCGTCCGAGCTGCGGATGGCGAAGTTCCTCGGAAGAGAGGGTGGCACGATTTTCTTGGGCGGGAGATCTGGGCGATGGAATATCGGACCCCGCGCGCCGGTACAATCCCACCTGATGGGGCGTGGTGTCCAGAGGGATGCTTGTGACATCTGGAAGCATGGTACATGATGGTAAAACGGACGGTTGCTGTTGTCCTTGTTGTTGCTGTGTGTTGTTGCTCGTTGTCGCCATCCCCCCTGTGGCCCGCCCGCGACCTGCCCGCGACCCACCCCGCCACCCACCCCGCGATCCACCCCGCGACCCGCCCCGCGACCCAGCCTTTGACCCGCCCGCGACCCACCCGCGACCCACCCCGCGACCCGCCCGCGACCACCCCGCGACCCACCCCGCGATCCACCCCGCGACCCGCCCGCAACCCACCTCGCGACCCACCCCGCGAACCACCCTGCGATCCACCCCGCGACCCAGCCCGCGACCCACCCGCGACCATTGCGCGACCCACCCCGCGACCCACCCCGCGACCCACTTCCGACCCACCCCGCGACCCGCCCGCGACTCACCCGCGACCCGCCCCGCGCGAACCCACCCGACCCAAACCCGCGCACCACCACCCCGCGACCCACCCCGAACCCCCCGCGAACCCACCCACCGCGACCCACCCGTGACCCGCGGACCAATGCGCGACCCACCCGCGAGCCACCCGCGACCCACCCCGCGACGCACTCCGCAACCCAACCCGCGACCCACCCGACCCACCTGCGACCCACCCGCGACCGCCCGCGACCCATCCCGTGACACGCTGGCGACCCACCCGCGACCCGCGACCCACCCCGCGACCCACCCGCGACCCGGCCCGCGACCCATCCGCGACCCACCCCGCGACCCACCCACATTGCTTTAACGCAAAATCGGCGCCTACGGAAGGTTCACCGCATAATTTGCAAGAGGGAGGCGCCTGCGGCGGGCTTCTTCAGAGCCTCGCAGTCTAACGACGTCCTCGCCGCCCCCTTCATTCATATCCGCAGCTGCGGGGTGCTACGTATTTTGCGACGTTCCCAAGCCATTGGCACCAAGTGATGATATAACGCGTGTCGGCAATAGCGTGACAGCAACGCTGCAAGAGTGTGCGCGCGGCGGATATCTAAATCGAGCGAAGTGTGCGTGGCCGACTCGCAAAGCAGAGGTACAAAACGCCAGGCTGCATTGAACTGGGAAGGAGAAGCAACATAAGCATTTCGGGGTGGAATCACAATCACCTCGGCAGAAGCAACGACAGAATGGAGCATGGGCAAGATAAGGTCACAGAGGCGTAGACGCAACCACACAATGAAGCCTCGCGTTTCTCTCCATGCCGACATGGTCAACACCTGCGCGGCAAGCCCCCCCCCCCGCCCCAGGGATGGCGAGGTCCTCGGGGTTCGCGTGGGACCCCATGGTGCTGGCCCCCTGTAGCCTTCAACCGTGGCTACAGTTCCCAGCCCCCCCCAGGGGATGGCGGGGTCCCAGGGCCTCTCCGGCAGCCTTCGAAAGTAACGACAGTTTCCCAGGGGTGGCGAGGTTCTGTTTGGGTCTGCGTGTGGCCCCACCTCCCCCAGCAGCCTTCGAAAGTGGAAGAGCGGCGAAAGTTTTAGATGCCGCAGCCCCCCAGGGGTGGCGAGATCCCGTTTGGGATGGCGCGGGGCCCGAGTGTGCGGGTTCCCCTAGGAGCCCTCGAACGTTGCGACCGTTTCGCATTTCGCGGTCCCCAACAAGGATGCGAGAGCAGAGAGCCGAGAGGAGAGCGGGGGGGGCGAGGAGGAGGAGAAGGGAGTTGGTGTTCCATTGCTCTATTCAAAAATATCCCGGTGCGACCCTACCTAGGAGTTGGAGCATTTAGGAAAGCAACATCTACATCTACACCGACAGCTACAGTTACATCTACACCTGCATCTACATCTACATCTACATCTACAAGAGCTGCAGGCTGTTCAGCACTGCAGGTCCGGCTGTGCGTTGCTTGTGTTTTGCTTTGCTGTTGTTGCTGTTGATTTGCCGTTGCTTTGTTGCTGTGCTATGCTATGCTATGCTATGCTATGCTATGCTGCGCTATGCTATGCTATGCTATGTTATGCGTTGTTATGCTGCGATATGCTGTGTTATGCTGCGCTATGCTGTGCTATGCTAGGGTATGCTAGGGTACGCTCGGTTGCGCTGTGTTATGTTAGGCCATGTTATGCCATGCTATGATGCGCTATGCTATGCTATACTATGCTATGCTGCGCTATGCTATGCTATGCTATGATGCGCGATGCGATGCTATGCTATGCTATGCTATGCTATGTTGCGCTATGCTATGCTATGCTATGCTATGTTATGCTATGATGCGCTGTGCCGTGCCGTGCCGTGCTATGCTATGCTGCGCTGTGCTATGCTGAGCTATGCTTGGCTATGTTTGGCTATGCTATGCTATGCTATGCTGTGCTAATGCTGCTCTGCGCTATGCTGCGCTAAGGTAAGCTAAGCTATGCTAAGCGAAGCGAAGCCAGGCTAGGCTAAGCTAAGCTAAGCTAAGCTATGATAAGCCAAGCCAAACTAAGTTAAGCTAAGCTAAGCTAAGATGAGCTAAGCTAAGCTTAGCTAGGCTAGGCTAGGCAAAGTTAAGCTAAGCTAAGATGAGATAAGCTAAACTAATCTAAGCTTAGCTTAGCAAAGCTAAGCGGGGTGAACCCAGGGGGCGCAACTGGGGGAACCGCGGGGCGGATGCCGGGGGAACCGCCCGGGGCGTTTTACACTGCCCGGCCCCTTGAAGATATAGTGTAAGAACCCTTTAGGCAGAGCCTAGGTAGGGAACGAAAGTCCGACCAAAGAGGGGTTGGTAACAATACAGAGTCGACATTTTCGTGTTCAGCATTGACATTTTGTGGCCCATCTTGCAAACAGGGTGGCAGGAATGGGACGGGGCGTACATCCCGCGCGAAAGTCCATACTATCGCTTTCCTCTCGGCGCCGCCATCAGTGTCCAAGAGAGTTGCGCTTCCGTGTGGGCGGGGCGCACATTTTTCGCGCGCACCTTCGTCGACCCGCGAGCAGACGAACGTATCGATCTCGCTTCGGCGCCGTGTTCATTTCGCTTGAATGTGGCACTTCCGACTCAGCGCGGCGCATATGTTTGATTCGTTGCTTTTTGTTCAGGGTCCCGCACGAGCGGGCGAGTTGTCGCTCTCCGCTCGCTGCCGGCACGCATGCGGCGTGTCTGCATCCCTACTTCGACGCACGCATTCGGTGTGTCTGCCCACGCGCCCACACAGCTCAGTGATGGTGGTGGTGGACGTGTAGGCCCCCCCTGAGATCCGACGCTGCGAAAACAATGAAACATTGAGAGAAACCACAACTGGAGCCCTAGACCCCATCTTTCTGCGGCACGTCTCGAGCCGGACCGATCTGCGAGTGTCCTGGGTCCCGAAACCGAGCATAAACGCCTGGCGCGAGCCACTTGCAACGCCCCCTCCGCCCCACCCCCCCTCCGCCCGCCCGTAACAGGCAATCGCAGCCCGCGTCAAGGAAGTCCCCGAGGGCGGGTCCATCTCCGTGGAGACGACGGTCGGGGGCCGAGACGAGCGGCGGCTGCTCCGCGTCTCGAGGCCCGGCCGCCGCCGCCGTCGTCGTGGCCCCCGTGGCGGTCCAGGGGGCGGCGCCGTCGTCGCAGTGGTCCAAGTCGGAGCGTGGTCGTCGTCGCGGTCGTGGTCGGCGCCATCGTCGCTGTGGCCCTGGTCGCGGCGGCCGCTGCTGGAGCGTGGTCGCTGCCATCGTTGCAGTGGCCCTGGTCGTGGCGGTCGTCGCCAGAGCGTGGTCGGCGCTCTCTCGTCGTCAGTGTTTCCCTTGGTGGCGGTGGTGGTGGGTTGAGTTCGCCCTTGGAGCCGTCGTCGTCGGGACGAGTAGGGCCAGCAGCAGCGGCAGCGGCGGTGGAGTGAGTCTGTATAATTCGCTCTCTTGCTCTCTTGCTCTCTTGCTCTCTTGCTCTCTCTCTCTCTCTCTCTCTCTCCTCTCTCTCTCTCTCTCTCTTACATATTTACATATGTACATACATGTATCCATGTATTTACACATATATGTATCAGATTGAGGGGGCGAACGGTCATTCAGGTTCCTTGGGTGCGTGGCTGACGTGGAGATCCGTGGTGAGGATTCTGCCTGTTGCGTTGTTGGTGTTGATGTTGTTGTTGGTGTTGTTGTGGTAGTTGTTGTTGTTTACGCTGCTGCTGCTGCTGTTGTTGTTGTTGTTGCGGTTGTTGTTGTTGTTGTTGTTGTTGTTGGTGTTGTTGGTGTTGTTGTTATTGTTGTTCTTGTTGTTGTTGCATGTTATCGTCGTCCCCCCTGCGACCCTCCCGCGACCCACCCGCGACCCACCCCGCGACCCACCCTGCGACCCATCCCGCGACCCACCCCGCGACCCACCCCGCGACCCACCCGCGACCCACCCGCTACCTACCCGCGACCCATCCCGTGACCCAACCCGCGACCCACCCGCGACCCACCCTGCGACCCACCCGCGACCCACCCGCGACCCAACCGCGACCCAATAATGACCCACCCGCGACCCACCTCGCGATCCACCCACGTTGCTTTAACGAAGAGTCGGTACCAGCGGAAGGCTCAGTGCATACATTGCAAGAGGTAGTCGTCTGCCGCGGGCTTCTTCAGAGCCTCGCAGTATGACGACGTCCTCGCCGCCCCCTCATTCTTATCCGCAACTGCGGGGTGCTACGTATTTTGCGACGTGCCCAACCCATTGGCACCAAGGGATGATATAAGGCGCGCCGACAATAGTGTGCCAGCAGCGCTGCAAGAGTCTGCACGGCGGATATCTAAATCGTGCGAAATGTGCGTGGCCGACTCGCAGAACAGAGGTACAAACGGCCAGGAGGCATTGTATTGGGAAGGAGAAGCAAAAGAAATACATCGGGATGCGATAACAAGAACCTCGGCAGAAACAGCGACATGATGGAGCATGGGCAAGATCAGATTACATAGGCGTAGACGCAACCAGACAATGAAGTCTCGCGTTGTTTTCCATACGGGGGCGGTGGGGGCGTCGGCCGTCTGCGAGACTCTGGAAAAGCCCGCCGCAGGCGCCTAAGTTTTACAAAGTATACAAAGAGCCCGTGGATCGCACATGGGTTGCGGGTGGGTCGTTGTTGAGTCGCGGTTGGGTCGCGGTTGGGTCGCGGCTGGGTCGCGGGGTGGGTCATGGGTGGGGGTGGGTCGCGCGTGGGTCGCGGGGTGGGTCGCGGGGTGGGTCGCGGGGGGGGTCGCGGGGGGGGGCGCGGGGGGGTCGCAGGGTGGGTCGCGGGGTTGGTCGCAGGGAGGGTCGCGGGGAGTGGTCGCGGGGGGGGTCGCGGGGGGGGGTCGCCGGGTGAGTCACGAGGTTGGTCGCGTGGTGGGTCGCGGGGTGGGTCGCGGGTGGGTCGCGGGTGAGACGACGACAACAAACAGCAACAACGCAACAAACATAATCCTCACCACGGATCGGACCCACCAATAACAACAGCAACAACAAACAACCTCCTCACGACGACACAAGCAACAAGAACAACGCAACAACCATAATCCCACTTCAGCCACGCACCCAGGCACAATGAATGACCGTTCGGACCCCTCACTCTAATATACCATAGCACCCCGCAGATGCGGATAAGAGTGAGGGGGTGGTGGGGGCGTCGGAAGTCTGCGAGACTCTGGAGAAGCCCGCATGAGGCGCCAAAGTTTCACAAAATGTACAACGAGCCCGCCACAGGCGCCGTTTTTTTTTTAACCAATGTGGGTAGTCGCGGGTGGGTCGCGGGTGGGTCGCATATGGGTCGCGGTTGGGTCGCGGGTGGTTCGCGAGTGGGTCGCGGGGTGGGTCGCGGCTGGGTCGCGGCTTTGTCGCGGGGTGGGTCGCGGGTGGGTCGCAAGTGGGTCGCGGGTGGGTCGCGGGTGGGTCGCAGATGGGTCGCGGTGTTGGTCGCGGTTGGGTCGCGGGGTGGGTCGCGGGTGGGTCGCGGGTGGGTCGCGGGGTGGGTCGCGGGTGGGTCGCGGGGTGGGTCGGATGGGTCGCGAGGTGGGTCGCGGGGTGGGTCGCGGGGTGGGTTGCATTTGGGCCGCGGGTGTGACGACGACAACAAACAACAACAACGCAACAAGCAGAATCTTCACCACAGATCCCCACTTCAGCCACGCACCCAGGGACAATCAATGACCGTTCCGCCCCTTCTCTCTGATATGCCACAACACCTCGCAAATGTGGATAAGAGTGAGGGGCCGGTGGGGACTTCGGCAGTCTGCAAGACTCTGGAAAAGCCCGCCGCAGGCGCCTAAGTTTTACAAATTATACAAAGAGCCCGCTGCAGGCGCCGCTTTTCTCGTTAAACTAGTGTTGGTGGGTCGCGGGTGGGTCGCAGGGTGGGTCGCAGGGTGGGTCGCGGTTGGGTCGCTGTTGGGTCGTTGTTGGGTCGTGGCATGGTCGCGGGGTGGGTCGCGGGATGGGTCGCGGGTGGGTCACAAGTGGGTCGCGGGTGGGTCGCGGGTGGGTCGCAGGTGGGTCGCGGGGTGTGTCGCGGGTGGGTCGCGGGGTGGGTCGCGGGTGGGTCGCAGGTGGGCGCGGGGTGGGTCTCGGGGTGGGTCGCGGGTTGGGTCGCGCGTTTGGTCGCAGGTGGGTCGCGGGGTGGGTCGCGGGGTGGGTCGCGGGTGGGGTCGCGGGGTGGGTCGCGGGGTGGGTCGCGGGTGGGTCGCAGGGTGGGTCGCGGGTTGGGTCGCGGGTTGGGTCGCGGGGTGGGTCGCGGGTGGGACGATGACAACAAACAACAGCAGCGCAACAAGCAGAATTTTCACCACGGATCCCCACTTCAGCCACGCACCCAGGGACAGTGAATGACCGTTCGGCCCCCTGTGTTGGATATGGTTGTTTATATGTACAGATGTACATATATATACATATATATATATATATGTGTGTATGTATGTATACATATACATGTACATAACCATACATATAATCATGTATATGTATATACATATATATATATATCTCATAATGAGGGGGGCGAACGGTCATTCATTGTCACTTGGTGCGTAGCGGAAGTGGGATTCCGCGGTGATGATGTTCCTTGTTGTTGTTCTTGTTGTGGTTGTTTGTGTATTTGTTTGTTTTTCATTTGTTTGTCTGTTTGTTTCTTTGTTTGTTTGTTTGTTGTTCGACCCACCCGCGACCCACCCGCGACCCACCCCGCGACCCACCCCGTGACCCACCCCGCGACCCACCCCGCGACCCACCCCGCGACCCATCCGCGACCCACCCCGCGACCCATCCGCGACCCACCCCGCGCCCACCTGCGACCCACCCCGCGACCCACCCTGCGACCCACCCCGCGACCCACCCTGCGACCCCACCCGCGACCCACCCCGCGACCCACCCGCGACCCGGCCCATTACCCACCCGCGACCCAACCGCGACCCACCCACTACCCACCCCGCGACCCACCCGCATTGCACATTGCTTTGACGCAGAAATCGGCGCGTGCGGTGGGCTCACTGCATAATTTGCCAAAGTTAGGCGCCTGCGGCGGGCTTCTTCAAATGCCTCAAAGACTGCCGACGGTCTCGCCGCCACCTCAATCTTATCCGCAATTGCGGGGTGCTACGTCTATCCGTCTAAGTATAAGTAATTTGTTTCATATGAACATATATCCCTCTCTCCCTCCCTCTGCTTCTCTCCCTCTCCCTCCCTTTCTCTTCCTCCCTCCATTTCCCTCCCTCCTCCCTCCCTCTCCCCGTCTCTCCTTCCCACTCTATCTTTTTTTTTTTCTCTCTCTCTCTCTCTCTCTTTCTCTCTCCCTTTCTCTCTTGATTACCCCCGCGCATCTGCTCTGGCCGTGCACCTCCTCGCCCGCCCCGGTCGCAGGCTGGTGCACGCCGTCGCCAGGGCTCTCCACTGGCAGGCGAAAGCGGCCCGGCTCGCCTCCCACGCCTGCGATGCGGCCTCTTGGCCAAGCCGAGCCTGTCATCATCTTCGTCGTCCTCCTCGTCGACGACGACGATAGCGAGGCCGAGGAGGACGCGAAGGACGACGAGGAGGAGGAGGAGGCCGACGACGCCGAGGACGATGAGGAGGCGTCGTCGCCGCAGCCGGGGCCGTTTTCGACGTCGTCGCTGCCATCACAGGTCGAGAAAGCATGCCGCATGCGCAGAGCGTGCTGGAGCCAGAACGCCATGCCAAAGCAAGACGGCCCTCGGCAGGGAGGCCAAACCCGAGCACGCGGGCCGATACTTGTCGCATCGCTTGCAACGAACGGCAAGCCGGTCTCTCTTGCCCAGGGTCATCCGTGCGTGTACCTGCGGTGGGTGTTTCGTCGTCGTCGTGGTCGTCACCGTCGTTGTCTTCATCATCGCCGCTGCGTCGCGGCTGGGATGGGCCGATGGCTGTCCTGGCACCGTCGGCGGCAGAGGCGCCCGGACAGTCCCGCGTTATCAGGGGATGGAGGATCCCTAGGCCAGGACTTGTACATGTGGGCGCTGGTGCAAAGTTCGGCCGACCTGATGGGGGCCAACGATATTAAGAAAATGCTCCCCCCCCATCCCGGGGGCCCCAACATGAATGAGTGGGGCAGGCTAATAGAATTCAGCCGCCGGAAACTGTTTTTTTCATCGTCTGCCCCCCTGGCCTTATATTTTGCCGCCTTGCGGAAACTGATTTTCTATTCGTCCTCCTGCGTTCGTTTGATCACCCGCGGCCGCGGGAGGAGGATTGCGGAGAGGGGGCGCCAAAAGCGCCGCCAGGGAGTCGCAGCGCAGATCCAGGAAATCCACGGAGGACCGCCGAAAGTTTGTGTTTATGCAGTTGTTTTCATCCCCGACTTAAGAACCAATCTGAGGACGGCCCAGCTGTCGTCCCGCGGACGGCAGCTGGAGCCTGAAAATGAGGTCAGCGCTGCACCTGGACCAGCGTGTCCGAAGAACCGAAGAACAAGTCCGGATTGAACAACAGAAATGAACAGCTGGCACTCCCCCAATCCTTTGCGAAAACACAGCACGCGTGAGGATTCGAACCGAGCGGAAGCTCGAACATGAGGCCAGCGCTACAGCGGGAACAACATATTGGAAGAGCTGGACACGTTCCGATTGAAACAACAAATATGAGAAACGAATTCGCGCCAAACCTGTGTGTACTGAAAACCACCTTGCGCGGAGGGTGCAGGCAAGCATCCAGAGTGCATCAGGGGAAAACGGGGAATAGCACTCATACCGAATATCTGTGGAGGAACGATACTCAGCAGGGGGAAGGTGACAAGGGATAGAAAAGCGGTGGGAAAGAGGAGGGGGAGGAGGAGGAGGAGGAGGAGGAGGAGGAGGAGGAGGAGGAGGAGAAGGACGAGGAGGAGGAGGAGGAGGAGGAGGAGAAGGACGAGGAGGGGAGGAGAATAGGAAGAGGAGGTGGGGAAGGAGGTCGCTGCCTGAAGGCGGCGCAGAATGCCTGCCTTCTGCGCAGGACTGGCGGACCAGAAACTTCGACTTCCCATCTAGGGCTGGCCAACAGCAGCCCCCGCGGCCTCGAAGTGTCCGCCCCTGCGGATTCGAATCGTCAGCCCGCGAAGTCCTTCCCAGCTTTTGCTTGCCTGGCTTTGAATTGACCCCCCGCCCCCCCCCGCCATGCATTGTCAGCCCGCGCCCCGCCCACCCGGCCTCCAGACAACCCGGGATTTTCCGCCCTCCGTCTGCCTGCCCCGCCCCCCCGCTATTGCGGTGGCCCGATGGCCCGCGAAACTATTTTCTTAATCGCTCGCCCCAGCAAGTTTGTTTTAATCGTTTGCCCCCATTCAATCGAGCAGAAAGTTCACGGTCGGCTTTTTCTTCGGAGCGCGTCGATGTCGGCCAGGTCTTGATTTGGGGCCCCGGACGGGCCCCAGACAGTCGTGCCCCCCACAAGCGCATTCAGGAACAGCGCCACCGTAGAGAATTTATCTCCGCGTGCATACCCATCGCCTTTGCGATCGATGTCCCATGCATGGCCCCAGGAGGCAGTGGATATGGATTCTTGTAGGGCCCCGGGATGGCCGCAGGATCTACACGTCCAGTGCCTGAGGAGTTCTGGGCCATTGATTCCCAAGGCAGTTGGCATTTATCATGTCTGGCATCGTAGTCATTATTCCCCACCCGTCACGTTGGGGTTGCCAGGCTTGAAGAAAGGAGCTCCCGACCCGCCTCGCACACCCCGCATACCGCGGCCGCCAGGCCCAAATTGTGCCGGCGCTCCCTGGTTACTCCACTTTGTGCCTTCGACGAATGGCGGCATCATACCGCGGCCACCAGGCCCACAGTGTACCGGTGCTCCCTGGGTATCCCACCTCGGTTTTTGTGTAGGCGTAGATCATTCCAAGCAAGATAGTTTGGTTTTTGGTTGTCTGTTCCTCCCCTATCGGGGTACCTCTAAGACTCTTGAGGTCCCTGAAAGCTTCCTGAGGCAGAAGCAGCAGAAAAGGTGTGGCAACATATTAGATCGGTAATAATCTCAGGGTGGAGGAGGAGGCGGAGGTGGGAAGTTTCGTTTGCTTCCTCCCCCGATCATGACCGCCAGACGTTCCCATGCAGACGTCTCTGGACCCCCCAGAGAAGCATGAACGGGCCAGGAGCGTTCAAAAACCTTCAGATAGCGCCTATGGCAATCGTAGCGGGCGGAGCAAACGCTAACCCAGACCCCCCCGCGTCGTGATTTGTTCACCACAAGGCGCTGCTTCCTGGAGCCCTCCTGGACCGTCTCCCTGGGACAAGAACTGGTTTTCCATCTCGAGTCGATTTTTCACGGTCATGGGACCCAGCGCCAGCCCGGAAAGGTCGAAGACCTCCCGAGTTCTCTCACAACGGAAGGTCCCCGAGCTGCAACGTGGCGAAACAGTTGCAACATTGTGAGCAAGAGCGACTTGGGCCCCAGATCCCACCTCTTTTGAGCCGTTTGGATCGATCTGTGAGGGCCCGGTGGCCCGCCACCGGGCGACGGCGCCCTTGCTCGAATAGCAGGCTGGGGCGCCAGGACCTCGCGGGTGGCCTGGGGCTGGCACGGCCCGGCCGCCGCTCGGCGCCGGAGCCGCCTGCCGCGGCCGCCTTGAGGGGCGCGCAGTGGGGGGGCGACAAGTGGGGGGGGGCAGCGAGGGCTGCCGGAAAGGGGCCCTTCAGGGGCCCCTGAAGGGGGCCTTCAGGGTCTGCCCCCTCCCCAGTGATCGCCCCCCCCACCCCCCATGGACTTCGCGCCCGAGGCCCCTTCCCTCCCCCCCTTCTCCGCCCGACCCGCGCAGTGCAAGAGCTCTCCCGCGGCGCAGCGTCGCCCTGTGCTGGCCGACCGACCTGGTACGCGAGAGACGCTCCTCCACGACCCGGGGGGGATGGCCTGGGGCCTGCCACGGCCCAGCCGCCGCTCGGCGCGAGAGCTGCCCGCCGCGGCCCCAAGGTGAGCCCCGTGGATGCCACGCGGCCGACGCGGCCGTTCCGGTGCGCGGCGTCCCTGGTGGGCGACCAGGCGGCCTCGGCGAGCGGGGCGGGGGCGTCCATAGGCAGCGCCTTTGGTGGGGGTGGTGGCCAAGCTTGCTTCGCAAAGCATCCCACCCTCTGCGGGGGGACGGAGACCCAGACCTCCAAAGAATCTTGAGCAAAGTCAAGACGGAGATTGGTCATCGGTTCTGGCGTCCCAGGGACAGTCAAAAAGCAATCTGGCATGAAGAACGGGTTTCCCAGAAGTGGTCCAGAACTTCAGGGACAGCATGCTGACGTCGGGTGTCTGGGGAGCGCTCTATTCCGCCCGGAAGTGAGGTATAGTCGGGAATCAGGGGTCTGGCCAAGCCCTGCCGACGGCGCTCCCGTGTCAAGCAAGCGGCGAAGCATCCTTTTGTGCGCACGGGCGAAGGGTGTGGTCGCCACCCCAGGGGAGTCGCCGGCTCTCGGTGAGGATTGTGTGGTTCCCCAATCTCCGACGGTGTTATTGTTGTTGCTCCATCGCGTTTTTTTCCAGTCGCTGCTCAATTTCGACCTCTGGGGGCCGCTGTTGGGCCGAGGGGTCATCAAAAGTTCGTCCAGGACGAAGAACTTGCCCCTGGAAGTGGTCGGGACCTACTAGATGGCGGGTTGGAAACCGCAGATCGGCGAATGCCTGGGTCTGTGGATGGTGAATCGAGCGCGTTGTCAACTGAGCTTCAGCGTTGTGGGAGGCCCGAGGTGTGTGTGTGTGTGTGTGTGCGTGTTTGCGTTGGGCCCGCATTCTGGAGGACCTAACGGTGACCCCGACTGCAAAGGCAGCAGGTGCGTCCTCAGACTTCCGACGCTGCAGTTGAATTCAATCCTCACGTTCTCATGGAGAGGAACAGATCCCCTAACCCCAATAGCACGATGACGACGTGGCCTCATTTAGGCCCCCGTCTTCGCATTTGGGATAATAACTCTGGTCGGTTTGGGCTGAGATATTTGCACTAATGTTTCAGGCCCTCCTGGCCTATGCCCCCTCAGACCAATCTAGCAGCCACTTGGGGACTGCCTTGGGCCGTCTTGTGGCCGTCTTGTGTTTGTATTGCGGCGGGTACGAGCACTGGGGAAAAATGGCAGGCGCGATGCTCGAAGAGGTCGTGCCCTAAGGGGGCAATATCTGGAATACTACGGACACCCCACCGGACAAGTGACATACGTCTTACACGAACATACTCATCTACATGTCTTTGACACTGAGGCGGATCAAGCACCTGTAGGACGAATGATTACATACAGGTGAAACCAAAGTTGGTTACCTCGCGCATGCCCATGTCGGTTCCGTTTCTCAGGGCGCGTCAGCGAGACCTCGTTTCGGGAGTCTTAGAGCCATACGTATATGGCTGCGGTGAAACCGTTTTGCGACGGAGGTTTTCATGGCAGCCATATGTATCTGTCAATGTATATGGATTTTGAAATCAGAAGCCATTCGTATATGCCATTGAGTCATCGCGGAGTTGTTCTTAGGTTGTTTAGGGATTGAGTTTGTGACTTCGAGTGGGCGTTTAGATGTCGGTGTGTGAGAAGACGCCTGGGGTTGCCCTGGCCGAATGTCGTGGAAGCTGCCTCTGCAAACAGCATCTTGAGATGTCGATGCCTCGTGCATTCTCAG
>CAUYUJ010016059.1:1256348-1273848 GCA_963575745.1 Prorocentrum cordatum | reverse complement strand
CTCAGTGTCGACACGCTACGTGCTGCAAGTTGCGCACCGGGGCAGCCAGGTACGTTTTCCCGACAGGACCACCCGCTCGAGAAGAGGTAGCCGGACCCCCCTCCCCTCCCCTGCCCCCGCGGCGCCGCGGGCCCGCTGCCACCCGGCGGCCAGGGGGCCCCGCCGGGCCCTCTGCTAAACTGGGCGGGAGGAGGGCGGCGCGGGCGCAGCAGCGGTTTCGTGCCACTGGCCAGCCGCTGAGTGCACATAGGGCTTGGGCGTTCTGCGGGATAGCCGATGGCTCAAGCAAGTGCGAAGCGGCCTGGCTCGCCGAAAGGCCCGCAAAAGGATATTCTAAGAGCCTTCTGTGGTCTGCACGAAATATTACTCGAACAGTTCTGGCTGCGATTGTCCTGTGTTCACACATCGGGCATGCGTTCTGAAACATGGTTTATGATCTTAGAGCATGTTCGGGTTCTAAGAACATATGGTGGTAGGCCTATGGGAATCCCAGGACGGTCGGTCCCTGCGCGAACATACAGCTTGGGTCTTCTGCGCGATAGCTGATAGCGGGAGATCCAAGTCCCAGAGTTGCGTATTGAGATGACCTTGGCTGTCTGTGTCCTTTCTTCGAGGTCTCCTGCAGAGGGCCATTCTGGGGCCTCCTGGGGCTCCGTTGGGTTTCCTGGGCCATCCTGACCGTATTGGCGCGTGCTGGCGCTCTCTTGTGCGCTTGCACGGTCAGGCAAGCCGTCTGAGAGGGCTCAATGTTCCGGTGCATTCCCTATGCCATTCAGAGCATCTCCAGCACCCCTTTGCCCCCCAAACCCTCTCGCGAAATCAACCGCTTTAGGGTGGGCTTGGAAGAGTCAGAACTCTCCAACGCTGGCACCGAGTGGTCAGCGGATTGACAGTTAGGTTGCAAGGTAACGTCCTCAGCTACAGTGCAGCAATCAGCGCATGCGAAAAGGGTGGACAATGGGAGCATGCGCTGATGTTGCTAAGCGAATTGTTGGGAGTTGACGTCGATCTTGACGTCGTCAGCTACAGTGCTGGAGTGAGCGCGTGCGAAAAAGGCGGGCAATGGCAACGCGCTTTATCTAAAGGCTGCTGCTTTTGCCGCCGACAGCTGGTGTCAACTGGGGGCTCCCGCGGCACGGAGCCCCTGACATGTTGGGCATGTTTCATTTCGGGCGGCAGCCGAGTTGCTGACGCTCCCCAATCGAGGGGTCTCGCCGAGGTGCCCCTCGCCGCCACAGGCGCCACTGTGCTCATAGAGCTTGGAACCGCCTTTCCTGCATAGTCCTGGATAGTCCTGCATAGTCCTCCTCCTCCTACTCCTCCTCCTCCTCCTCCTCTTCGCTCCTCGATCGGATTTTAATGCGTCGCAAACGATTGCAGCCCATAGGATTGCAATCGGTTGGAGTGGAATCGATCGGTGTACAAGCGATTGATTGCAATCGGTTGGATGGCAATTCGTTGGACTGCAATCGATGGGACTGCAATCGAGTGAACTGCGCCTGACCGGATAGCAGGAGGAAGAAGAAGAGCATGGGGAGGAAGAGAGCAATGACGAGGATGCCCTCCCACTCCGTCGGCGCGGAGGAGAAGGCGGAAGAAGAGGAGCAGGTTGAGGATGAGGAACAAAAAAGAACAGGGAGGAGGAGGACTCGGAAAAGGATGGTGAGGAGGAGAAGGAGGAAAAGAAGGAGAAGGATGATGATGATGATGAGGAGGAGGAGGAGGAGGAGAAGGAGGAGGAGGGGGAGAAGGAGGATTATCGAAACAATCGTTGGTTGAAGAGGTGGTGGTGCCAGGGGGGGTGGGGAGAATCCATATATATATATATACACATAGTTACATACACACATGCATACATACATATAGCCATATAAGCAGTTGCACATACATGCATGACTACAAGCATACATGTACACATGCATTGGTGTTTATGTCTGCATTGTATAGATATGTGGACACATGTGTTTATTAAACAGACACGTATACATGCATATACCTGTATATGTATATGCAGCAACGCAACAGAGCGCAGATTTGGAATCCTCCGTGCCCTCGAGTGTTTGTCATTGGGGCGGGCCCAACGATTGCCCTGCGGGCAAAACAGACCCTCGCAAGCACGAGATTTTGCGGATCGCGGATGGAGCGGAAGGTGGATGGCAGTTTTCGTAACAAAAAATTGATCATAAATGGTGAGGGCGTTTCGGGTTCAGTGACTTTTCGGGGGCTTCGGGGGCCTGCGCATCGGGACTCTAACGGTGCAGAATGCACTTGGCACCCCAGATGGTTCACAAATGATGGTACGATCGCCGGCTGCTGGGGCTGCGTGGTATAATCATGGCCACCAGGAGCTGAAGGCCACCCTTCTTCTCCTCCTCTCTCGCCTATTCGGTTCCCTCCTTTTCTTCACAAACAATTAACGATCGATTGCACACCCATACATTTACACACATACTTACACACATTTAAACTCACACATGCGTATATGTATTGTTGTGCGCACACACATCTGTATATATACCTATATATATGTATATACATACGGATATGATGTAGCACATACACACAACCATTCACGTGAAACACACGCGAGCCAAATTTCGCATTTCGGCTTCGCGCGGGGAGCAACCATCCAAGCATTACATGCTTGTTTTCCGTGGGCCTGGGAGAATGCGCACGCCGACGTTTGCAGCATTGTTCTTAGACCCTGATCCGCCGACCATGCTGTTTTTTTGTTTCTCTCTCTCCTTCTCTCTCTATATATATATGTATAAATGTATATATAACGCGCGGGTGCGCGAACAAGGATAAGACAATACGCGGCTGCCCATTTTTGGGGACAACGCGTGCGTTTCAACATAGATGCGCGGATCCCTCGTCTGGGAAGAACAGAACTCACAGGGCGTGTCGGGGGTCGGACCAGGTGGAAGCGTGGTGCGAGCACCTGGTGGGCGACCTGGTGGGGGTCAGGGTCGGTTCCGGGCCAGGCACTGCTGGGTGGGGGCCCAAAAACAAAGCTTCCAGGGCGGTGCGGGGTCGGACCAAATGGAGGCGTGGTGGGCACCTGGTGGGCGACTGGGTGGGGGTCGGGTCGGTTCGGCCAGAAATTGCCGGGTGGGGGGCCCAAGAACAGAGCTCCCAGAGCGGTGCCCAGGTCAAACGAGGTGGAGGCGCGGTTGGCACTTGGTGTGCGACCTGGTGCGGGGTCGGGGTCTGTTCTGGAGCCCCCCCAAAAAAGCTCCCAGGGCGGTGCGGGGGTCGGACCAGGTGGAGGCGTAGTGGGCACATGGTGGGCGTCCTGGTGGGGGGTCAGGATAGGTTCCAGGCCAGGAACTGTCTGGTGGCGGGCTCCAAGGGCAGAGCTCCGATGACGGTCAGGAGGCTGGGGGTGTCGGGCGTGGTGGGGGTCAGGGAGGGGGGCGGCTCAGGGCGAGGTGGGGACCTGGGGTCGGCGGATTCTTGATGCGCGAGTTGTGTGAAGCACATTTGGAATTGGACGTCGTCTGCTGCAGTGCTGGAATCAGCGCGTGCGAGAAAGGCGGGCAATGGCAGCAGGCCTTGTCACTGCTGAGGTGGATGATGGAGGCAAGGCTGGATCCCAACGTTGTGAGCTTCAACGCTGGAATGAGCGCGTGCGAGAAAAGTGGGCAGTGGGAGCGAGCGCTGTCGCTGCTTGAGGGCATGCTGGAAGTAAGTGTGGCAGCGACCGTTGCTAGCTATAACGCTGGGATCAGCGCGTGCGAGAAAGGTGGGCAATGGCAGCAAGCACTGGCCCTGCTGGGTCAGGTCTATGGTGGCCTTGCGGCCTTCTGCTCATCCGGCCATCGCGTCTGGATCGTGGGCAAGAGGCCTCTTGGATGACTCGTGGGGCCTGTTGGGGGGATGTTTGCTAGGAGCCCCGTTTTAAGCCTCTTGGGGCCTCCTGGGTTTTTCTTGATGCCTCTCGGGGCCGACTGGGGTCCTTTTGGCGGTTTCTGATAGGTCGGGGCCACCCCGGAGTCTGGTGGAGGGCTCACCATACTGGTTCGAGGTCCTTCTCTTGGCTTTCTCTTGGGCCCCTCTTGGAGCCTCGGGGGGCCCTCCTGGGTTTCTCGGGGGACCTCCTTGGCGGATCTTGAGGGCCTCTTGGGTCGTTTTGGATGCTCTTGCCGAGAAGGTGTGTGTGTGTGTATGTGTGTGAGTGTGTGTGTGTGTGTGTGTGTGTGTGTGTGTGTGTGTGTGTGTGTGTGTGTGTGTGTGTGTGTGTGTGTGTGTGGGGGGGTGCTTGTGTGCTTGTGTGCTTGTGTGTGTGTGCGTGTGCGTGTGCGTGTGTGTGTGTGTGTGTGTGCGTGAGTGTGCATGTGCGTGTGCGTGTGCGTGTGCGCGCGTATGCGTGTTTGTGTTTGTATGCGTGTGCTCTCGTATGTGTGTGTGTGTGTGTGAGTGTGCTTGTGTGCGTGTGTGCTTGTGTGCTTGTTTGTGTGTGTGCGCGTGCGTTTGTGTGTGCGTGTGCGTGTGGGTGTGGTTGTGTGCGCGCGTGTGTGTGAGAGAGAGAGAGTTTGTGTGTGTGTGTGAGCGGGTGTGTGTGTGTGCGTGTGTGTGTATGTCTGTTTGTGTGCGCGTGTGTGTGTGTGGTGTGTTCGCGTGTGCCGGAATCAGATGTATATTGCCCATGGTTTTAGCGCTTTGTTCTTGCCTCGGGGCTTCCAATTTGACCAAGGAACCGCCAAGAGAGCCCAAGCACGGACCTCTGAGACCAGGCCAAGGCATACTGGATGTTTTGGGTCCCCACCGCGCTGCCGAGGCCTCGGGGGAGATCACGCGGGGAGCATAGGGAACGCCTCGGAGCACCCAAGAGCTCGCAGCCATTCCGTGAGTGCGTTTCGATGTTGAGGGCTCTCCTGGGACCTGAAGACGCTCAATGCAGTGCATATGGCACGGTCGCGGATCTAAAGACACGTTGGAGCCAGATGTCATCAGTTTTAATGCCGGCATTAGTGCCTGCGAGAAAGGCAGACAGTGGCAATGGGCATTGTTATTATTGGACACGCTGTGCCGTTCTGATTTAGTGCTGGACGCCATCAGTTACAATGCTGGAATCAGCGCGTGCGAGAAAGGAGGACAGTGGCAATTGGCACTTGCGTTATTGAGCAAGCTTTGGGCAACGAGCTTGGACCCAGATGCTATCAGTTACAGTGCTGCGATCAGCGCGTGCGGGAATTCCGGCAGGTGGCAGCAAGCGTTGTCTTTAATTGGAAGTATGACTGCAGCCAAGGTGGAGCCGAACACTGTCAGTCTCAATGCAGGCATCAGCGCTTGCGAAAAAGGCGCACAGTGGCAGTATGCATTGGCTTTAATTGGGAAGCTGGAGGAGGTAACTTTGGAGCGAGATATTACCAGCTTTAGTGCTGGAATCAGCGCATGTGAGAAATGCGGGCAATGGCAACAGTCGTTGGCGTTGATGTCTGAGTTGCTGGCAGCAAGGTTAGAACCCAATGATGTCAGCTATAATGCTGCGATCAGCGCGTGTGGAGGAGGGCGTGAATGGCAGCAGGCGATGTCGTTGTTTACCATGTTACGGGAGGCAGGCATCGAACCGAACACCGTTACGTACAGCGCCGGAATCAGCGCGTGCGGGAAGGGTATCCAGTGGGAGTTGGCGCTATCTTTGCTTAAGGAGGCGTGCGAAATCCAAGTGAATGTGGACGCATCAGTGTATAATGCTGCGATTGGTGCTTGTGAGAAAGGTGGGACTTGGCAGGTAGCATTGTCTTTATTGCTGAACCTGCGTGATACGATGGTGAGGCTGGACGTCACTAGCTACACTGTTGGAATCACCGCGTGTGAGAGAGGCGCACAGTGGCAGCACGCTGTGTTTTTGTTGAGCGAAGCCTCGCAAGTGAAATTGGATCCAGACTTGTACAGCTATAGTGCTGCTGTCAGCGCGTGCGAGAAAGGTTTCGGGCAGTGGCAGCAGGCATTGTTATTGCTTGGGGACGCGAGGAAAGCGGGATTGAGATTAGACGCCATTTCTCCTTCAATACCAGAGGTGATGCACGATTTTGAGACCCGTTTCCCTCCACATCTGCACGCGTCGCGTATCCCAGCCAGCCACTCTGGAAACGGCTCCTAGGGGAGCCAGCGTCAGAACTGATGCGGGTAAGCAGTACTGGAACGTTGAGACCGGGCACAAGTCAAACATCGTGGCCGCCCGTCGTTTGGGCCTGGCTGTTGGCCTGGCGGCTTTGTGGCCACCATCGTCGCCCCGTCGCCGCCTCGTCACGGCTCCGTAGCCGCCTAGATTGTTTTGTGGAAAAAGAGAATGCAGATCCACCGTCCTCCCGAGGCCAGAGTCATCCTGCCCTCTGTGGGTGCGCAATGTACACATGATCCTGCCACATCGGCCATTTCAAATCCGATCTCCCACTTTTCCAGCCAGGCCGGCATCGACACCAATTTTCATCCCTTGCAACAAATATCAAGCGCGTACCTTTTGCATCTTCGCAGTCTTCTGTACTCAAGAATCCGTGGCCAACAAAGAACACGCGATGAAGTGCACGCGCGTGCGTGGTCGCGCACGCATGCCCATATTTGTACAAATCAGACGGCTTTCGTCAGGAATTCGAAATCGAGTCCTCGAAAACATAGAAAAACCGACGGTGTTGCAAACCGACTGTTGAACAAGAAGCAAAACTGCGCTTGCGTTCTGGCGATTTCTCATTGCCATCAACTGCTACCACACGTGCCTCTCGCGCGCGCGTATGTTATAATCATTCGAGCGTCCTTGCGCGCGTGCTGGGTGGGGGGTGCACGATACTTGCCAAAGAACACAATGACGGCCACTCGCGTGCGTCGACCGCGCGTGCATGTCGAAATCATTCGGGCACCTTTTTATTTTTTGTGTTTGTATCATCGTTTTGGTATTTCTTAAATATGCCTTGCCTGCGTTTTCTTACGATTTCTAGTGTCGTGGAAATCGTGCGGAACGGGGGGCGGCAGGAACGGGAACGCGGGAACGAAGACGGCAGCGAAGACACGGAGCAGCTAGTCACCAGAAACAAGCAACGGGAAACAACATGAGATCCACAGCGCCGCGCCTGCCAACGCTACAACTATAACTCCGTTGAGAACGCTTACAAAACGTAGCGTGCTTGGCGGTGTTAGCTTGCCAGGAGCCCAATGCGCAAAACGTAGACACGCCCAGGGCGCTTTTACGAAGAACCAATTTCATCACCGACGCGAGGGCACCATTTGGCCAGAATTTACTCTGCACTCGTTCGTCGCTCGTCGTGCCGCACGTCCGTCGCCGGCGCCCGCGCAACAGTTCCCTACCCCCTGGTCTACAGGTACTCTGCACTCATTCGTCATTCGCCGTGCCGCCCGTCCGTCGCTGGCGCCCGCGCAGCAGCCCGCCCCACCACCTCGCACACGCACAACTCTACTCGACGCCAGCAAACGACGAAAACGATGGCGTCGTCGTCGTCGCCGTCGCCCGCGCACGCACACGCCCTCGCAGGCACCTCCCGCCGTCGGCCGTTGTCACGCAGAAACAAACACCTGACGCGTTCGGCGCGAAACGCGCTGGGCCCTCCAAAAACACTCGGCGTGTTCGGCGCGAAACGCGCTGGGCCCCGAAGGAACACCTGGCGCGTTCCGAGCAAAACCCAAACTCCAGGATTTCGCGGGGGGGCTGACCGAAAGACCTGGCGCGTTCCGTGCGAGACCCCGCGCTCCCGGGGGTCTGGCGCCACACCACTGGGAGCGCAGGGGTCTCGCCTGCGAGGGTGTGAGGCCAGACCCCGCGGGATCTTGCGCGGAAGGCGCCAGACCTCTCTGGGGCGACACCGAAAGACTTGGCGCGTTCCACGCGACCCAGCGCTCCCAGGGGTCTGGCGCCACACCCCTGGGAGCGCGGCGTCTCGCGCGGAACGCGCCAGGCTTTTCAGGGGCGAGACCGACAGACCTGGCGCGTTAAGCGCGAGACCCTGCGCTCGCAAGGGTTTCGCGCGGAACGCGCCGGGTTTTTGAACCATTTGCGCGGCGGCAGGCTCTTTTGCGCAGCCCCAGTTCCCAGGTGGAAAACGTTTGCGATAATGATGTGCGCCAGCGTGGACCCGAAGCCAGGACTCACTGCGCTGTGGCTATGCAGGCTATGTGGTTTAACTCCTTCGGTGCAAGCTTTGTGGCGCAATCTACGTGGTGTTTTCTATATGGCGCAAGCTGCGCGGAGCAACATATGCGGCGCAAACTATGTAGTGCAAGCTTCGCTGTGCAAGCCAAGCGGCGCAGGCTTTGTGGTGCAAGCTACGGGGTGAACGCTACGTGGTGTAAAGTACTCGGCGCGATCAATGTGGCTTACAACGTGTGGGTTACAATTCGGGGTGCTATCTATCTTATGACGAAGGCATGTCGAGTACAAACTCGGATGAGGATACATCGAGAATCTCTGCTATCTGGCAGTTCTGGAGGATGTCTCGGGCGCCGAGGCCTCCTCAGAGCGAACTGGAACGCCGGGGAACGTATGTATGAGTGTCCTGGCCCCGCTCAGCATCTGTGTGGCATAAGACATGTGAGTGATGTAAGCTATGCGATGTAAGCTATGTTATGCCAGGTCCGTGCTTGCATTCATGTGGTGCATGTGGTGTAAAACACGCAGTGCGAAGGATGTGTGGTGCAAGCTATGTGGTGCACCCTGTGCAGTGCAAGCAAGGTGGCGCCGACGCTGACGTGTGTGGTGGAATTCCGCTTTTCCGAGCTTCGCACGTTGGCCCAGACAGAACTTGCCACGGGAAGCTCCTTCACCACGCCGATAGCGACCGCTTCGTTCACAACCCAGATTCGTGGAAGCCGGGTCGTGTGTATGAGATCCGTGGTCGCGCTCCTTCTCCTCCACCGCTGTGCTGTGCACGCTGCGCGTTGCAATTGTGCGGCCGCCAACTGGGCTCCCGGGCATCGGCGGCCCACGGGGCGCCTACAACCACCCAGCGCGAGCGGCGCCCACGAGGCGCCCGTCCACGCGCAGCTGCGGGCAGGCACAAGGCGAAACCTCGGCACACCTGCCCAGCGCGCGAGGCGCCCACGGGCGGGCGCCAGGCGAATCTTCGGGCGGGCGGCAACCGACCAACCAGGCACCAGGCGAAACCCTGGCGCACGCATCCAATTACCAAAGAACAAGAAGTACGAGTATTGAAAATCCACCGCTGTTTCAGGACAGGAACCCCCAGCGCGTTGAACCCTCCTGCCAGGGAGAGGGCAGAAGGACATGGAGTGGGAAAGGAGGGCGCAGGCGGGACGAGGAGGAGACGGAGGAGGATGACGACGGCGGGAGGCAGAGGGGAAGCGTCTGGAGCGTCCGGCGCCGGCAAGCCCATTCCATCGGGTCCAGCCCTTTCAAAGTGGGCCACCGGTCCCCTCCCAGGGTCCAAACGCACAAGTTTGTGGCCTTTCGGGGGCCTGCTCGTCGCCATTGCGGCATTGCGGGATGCAGCTCGGAAAACTGGTGCGGTTGTACAGGCCCAGAAGGTTTGGCCGTAGACTGCCTGAAGGGCGCCGTTCCCTCGCCCCGTCGCCATGCGAACCAGGTGGAGCTCCTTGTGGGGCCGCGAAACGCGCGAGGGGTGTCCCAACATGGGGCGGCGGCGCCATGCGAACTGCGCCACTGGGATCTCAGGTGGTGCGCCCTACGGGGCCACGAAGCGTGTGAGGGGTGTGCCAAAATAACTAGGGCGGCGGCGCCATGCGAACTGCGCCACTGGGACCTCAGGTGGAGCTCCTGCGGGGCCACGAAGCGTGTGAGGGATGTGCCAAAATGGGGCGGCGGCGCCATGCGAACTGCGCCACTGGGATCTCAGGTGGTGCGCCCTACGGGGCCACGAAGCGTGTGAGGGGTGTGCCAAAATAGGGCGGCGGCGCCATGCGAACTGCTCCACTGGGGCCTCAGGTGGAGCTGCCTGCGGGGCCACGAAGCGTGTGAGGGATGTGCCAAAATGGGGCGGCGCGCCATGCGAACTGCGCCACTGGGATCTCAGGTGGTGCGCCTGTGTGAGGGGTGTGCCAAAATAGGGCGGCGGCGCCATGCGAACTGCGCCACTGGGACAGGTGGAGCTGCCTGCGGGGCCACGAAGCGTGTGAGGGATGTGCCAAAATGGGGCGGCGGCGCCATGCGAACTGCGCCACTGGGATCTCAGGTGGTGCGCCCTACGGGGCCACGAAGCGTGTGAGGGGTGTGCCAAAATAGGGCGGCGGCGCCATGCGAACTGCGCCACTGGGACCTCAGGTGGAGCTGCCTGCGGGGCCACGAAGCGTGTGAGGGATGTGCCAAAATGGGGCGGCGGCGCCATGCGAACTGCGCCACTGGGATCTCAGGTGGTGCGCCCTACGGGGCCACGAAGCGTGTGAGGGGTGTGAGGCGGCGGCGCCATGCGAACTGCGCCACTGGAGGTGGTCTATGGGTCACGAAGGTGTGAGGGATGTGCCAAAATGGGGCGGCGGCGCCATGCGAACTGCGCCACTGGGATTCAGGTGGTGCGCCCTATGGGGCACGAACGTGTGAGGGGTGTGCCAAAATAGGGCGGCGGCGCCATGCGAACTGCGCCACTGGGACCTCAGGTGGAGCTGCCTGCGGGGCCACGAAGCGTGTGAGGGATGTGCCAAAATGGGGCGGCGGCGCCATGCGAACTGCGCCACTGGGATCTCAGGTGGTGCGCCCTACGGGGCCACGAAGCGTGTGAGGGGTGTGCCAAAATAGGGCGGCGGCGCCATGCGAACCGCGCCACTGGGACCTCAGGTGGAGCTCCTGTGGGGCCACGAAGCGTGTGAGGGATGTGCCAAAATGGGGCGGCGGCGCCATGCGAACTGCGCCACTGGGATCTCAGGTGGTGCGCCCTATGGGGTCACGAAGCGTGTGAGGGGTGTGCCAAAATAGGGCGGCGGCGCCATGCGAACTGCGCCACTGGGACCTCAGGTGGAGCTGCCTGCGGGGCCACGAAGCGTGTGAGGGATGTGCCAAAATGGGGCGGCGGCGCCATGCGAACTGCGCCACTGGGATCTCAGGTGGTGCGCCCTACGGGGCCACGAAGCGTGTGAGGGGTGTGCCAAAATAGGGCGGCGGCGCCATGCGAACTGCGCCACTGGGACCTCAGGTGGAGCTCCCTGTGGGGCCACGAAGAGTGTGAGGGATGTTCCAAAATGGGGCGGCGGCGCCATACGAATTGCGCCACTGGGACTTTAGGTGGAGCTCCTTGTGGAACCACGAAACGTGTGAGGGGTGTGCCAAAATGGGGCGGCGGCGCCATGCGAACTGCGCCACTGGGATCTCAGGTGGCGCGCCCTATGGGGCCACGGAACGTGTGAGGTGTATGCCAAAATGGGATGGCGGCGCCATGCGAACTGCGCCACTGGGACCTCAGGTGGAGCTCCCTGTGGGGCCACGAAACTGTGAGGGGTGTGCCAAAATGAGGCGCGGCACCATGCGGACTGCGTCACTGGGACCTTAGGTAGGGTCTCCCTATGGGGCCACGAAGCGCTGTGCTGGGTGGGTGAAACGCAAGGAGGAGGGAGGAGGGGGAGGAGGAGAGCAGGAGGAGGAGGAGGAGGAGGAGGAGGAGGAGGAGGAGGAGGAGGAGAGGAACGTGGGGCGCCGTCTCTTCAAAACGAGGACCCAACACCACAGGGTGGTTGGGACAAAGAGATTATACCACCATCACCCCCCCAGACTTCCGGTTGTTGGTTTCGCTTGTAATTCATATATTATCCTGGCCCATCGTCCATCCTACATATGAACTCACGCCATCCCAGCCAGGCCGGCGTCGACCCCCCCGCCTTCCTCGGCAACAGAGACTATGCGAGCATTGTCGTTTTCAAGAATTACCAGTTTGCAAAAACCCATTGCGACATATTGGACGAAGTACACACGCTCGCGTTGTCGAGCGCGCATGCTGGAACCCTTGAAAGAAAAACGTTTGGTTTCGCAAGGGCTTCACATTCGAGTGTCCCGAAAGCATATGCATCACGTGATTTTGCAACAAGAATGGTTGAACAAATGCCCCCCCGCGCTAACTGCGAATCTTTAGGACGACCGTATGTGTGTCAAAATGTTCATTAAATGCTTCCAGATTGGCCTCTCGCGCGCGCGTGTCGAAATCGTTCGAGCTTCCTTGCGCGTGTGCTATCGCAGGAATCCCTTGCAACAGGTGAGACGAAGTGAACGCGCGCGCGTCGTCGCGCGCGCATGCCGAACTCTTTCAGACACGTTTTGGTTTCGCAGAGATTTCGGCATCGAGTGCCCCGAAAACAAATCGAACACACGGTTTTGCATCATCAGTTTTTCCATAAAATCGTGCGCTCGCGCTTATGCGGGCTCTTAAAAGAACAATCGGCGCTTCGATGTTTTAAATAATGTTTGCCAAACGGGCCTCCCGCGCCGCAGATCGAACTCATTCGAGCGCCTGGCGTTCCTGTTGGGAGGAGGGGGGGCGCGATCCGTGTCAAATAATACTGCGAGGGCCACTCGCGCCGTCGGACGCGCGCGCATGTCGAACTCCTTTTAAAGCCTTCGTCACCGACACGAGGACATCGTCATCGTCATCGGTGGTCGCGATCAACCTGCCGCCGTCATCGCCGCCATCGTCACCATCGCCGCTGGTGTCATAACCGTGTCTACCGTTGTCGTCGTCGCCGTGATACCGCGCCCGCCAAAGTCACCGACGTGCACTCAAGTGCCCGCTGGGGAATGCCCGGTGGCCATTCCCACCGCGGCCGCGTCTGTCGCGCCAAACTATCTGGCCGCTGCGAGCGCGAGCATGCGCGGGCTAGCGCGGCCGAAGAAATGCACCAGCCGCATGGGTTTTGCAAACCAGGTTGCGGGTGTGTAGGTGGGAAGTTTGCAAGAGCGTGAGTTTTGCCACCACGTTTGTCCAATTCAATTCGCCGTTCAATATAAGTAGTATTTTTCACCCCCGAGTTCGCGACCCCCCTCGCGATATATGCAATTCGAGTGTGATTCCGTCCCCTTCTCCGTTTTTCATATGAATTCCTACCGCCCCAGCCCGGCAGGCACCGACCCATTTTCCACCCCTAATCTTCTGCAACAGGTTTTATGCGCGCGCATTCGTTCATCACGCATGAGCAGTTTTCAAGCTCCCCTGGGAAAAATGGAAACAAAGTGCACGCGTCAGCGTCGCCGCGCGCGCATGTAGATTTGTTTTGCAGAAACCGTAGGTTTGTTCGGGATTTCAGATTCGAGTGTCGCGGGGACATATGAAACAGTATGGTTTCGCAACACGGGTTTTCCAAAAAAACGCCCCGCGTTCTTCCGGACTCTTATCAAAACTACAGGTTGTTCAATATTTTCTTAAAGTGCTACCAATTGGTCTCGCGCGCGCGTGTCGGAATCGTTCGAACGCCTTTGCGCGCTCGCTGTCGCAAGCATCCATAGACTTAAAACAAACGGGCGAAGTGCACGCGCGCGCGTCGTCGCGCGCGCCCGAATTGTTCAGCACACGCTGGTTTCGCAAAGAGTTCAAAAACGAGTACCCCGACAACATAGCAACACGTGCGGTTTTACAACATCATTTTTCAGCAAATCCTGCGCCCGCGGGTCAAGCGGTTTCTCAAGAAAACCACCGGCGAAACATTTTCATCGGAGTTTGCCAAACGGCCCCTCGCGCCGCACGTCGAACTCACTCGGACGCCCATGCACGCGTGCTTGGGGGGGAGCGGGGCGCGATCCGTTTCAAATAACACCACGCGGGGAACTTGCGCGCATCGGCCACGCGCGCGCGTCGAACTTTTTCCATCGACGACACGAGGACATCGTCATCGTTATCGGCGGGCGTGATCAACAACGGCGCCATCATTGGCCTTGCCGTTGCCATCGCCACCATCGCCACCGTCATCGGTTCCCTGACAGTCGCGTCTACCGTTGTCGACGTTGACATGATGCCGCCCCCGCCCAAGTGGCCGTTTCGCGTTGAAGTGCCCGCGAGGAAGTCCACCGCGGCCGCGCCAGTCGGCACGGTGAATTTTCTCTCGCTAAGACAAATCAGGATCACCCCCCCGTGGGTTTATCGGGTCACTCATTCGCATTGAAGTTTGCATGATTCTATCCCATCGTCGACACCCCATGCACCCTTGTCAAATAATAGTATGTGCGCGCGCTCTCGCTTATCAAAAACCATCAGATTTCCAGAGTCTCATGCAACAAAGATGTGGCGAAGTGCGCACGCGCGCGTCGTCGCGCGCGCATGCCGAAATCTTTTCTTTTGTCCGAGAGCTCTGGGTCCCGTAAGGATTTCAAACCGAGTGCCCAATCAAGTACATGAAAACACATGGTGTCGCACCAAGGATTTTCAAACAACTATTGCGCGCTCTAACGAATTCTACCTGAAACCCTCGGTTGTTACACATTGTCATAACATGCAGCCAAGCGGGCTTCGCGCGCGCATGCCGGAATCGTTCAATTGCCCTTGCGCGCGCTCTGTCGCAGTACTCGTTTTCAGAAAATGGGGCGAAGTGCGCGCGCGCGTCGTCGCGCGTGCGTGCCGAAGTCTTGAAACCAAACCTTTGGTTTGCGAAGGATTCCAAATCCGAACGCGTAGAAACCACATAAAACAGGCATGGCTTCGCAACAACAGTCATCAACAAAGCTTGCGTTCGAGCTATTGCGAAACATGAAGGCAACCATCGGTGTTTGAACCTGTTCATAAAATTCAACCGCGGGCCTTTCGCGCCGCAAGCCGAAATCATTCGAACGCCTTTGCGCGCGTAATGGGTGGGGGCACGATCCGCGTCAAATACTAACGCGAGGGCCACTCGCGCGCGCCAGCCGCGCGCGCATGTCCAACTCCTTCTAAAACCTTCATCGCCGACGCGAGGACATCGTCATCGTCATCGGCGGGCGCGATCAACATCGGTGCCGTCAGTGGCCTTGCCGTCGTCAGCGCCACCATCGCTACCATCGCTACCATCATTGCTACTTTCAGAATTGTGTCTACCGTTGTCCTCATCGCCCTGATGCCGCGCCCGCCCAAGTCACCGACTCGCACTGAAGTGCCCGCTGGGAAGTGCCCACTGGTGAGCGCCACCGCGGCCGCGTCGGTCCCGCCAATTTGGCTGGCCGTTGTGCGCGCGGGCATGCGCGGGCTAGCGCGACCACAGGGATGCACCAGCCAACGCCAAGCTCTCATCGCAATCGCCGCCGCATGGGTTTTGCACACCAAGCTGCGGGTGGGTGGGTGGAGTGTTTGCAAGAGCATGGGATGTGTCAATTCGTTTGCATAAACCAGTGTGCACACACCAATTGCACCACATGGATTGCTCCACATATATTCCATAAATTTAACTGCTAGAAGCGCATTGTGTGGCGCCCACGGATAGCCAGGGGTGGTTCTGCGCCAGATGTGGTTCTCAGCTCGGCATTTGCGCAGAGCTTCCGGCATTGACGGAGGACGGGTGGGCTCGTCACTACTCAGAAGCGGAAAGGGTACCGATAGCGTTGCCCCTCCTTGGTTTTCGCCTCTTTGGGCCTCCTGGGAGGCCCTCGTCGCCACGGCTGGATTCGCATCGAAATCCTGACCACAACGCACCCGTGGAGAGGTCCTGAGAATAGCAGTATGGGTATCTTTTCGGTTCCCCCAATTGTCGCCCAGCCTGGCACGTGAAGAATTCATCGTGCGGACGGTACATCGGCAGCCTGCGCTTTACATCGAGGGATCAGCGCGACGGGGATGAGGATGATATAGAAGAGGAGGGCGGAACGATAATGGTAAATGCACAGGGGCTCGGAAAAGGAGGATTAAACGGATGATGTGAGAAGGAGTTGGAGAATGGTGACCAGGGAGAGGAGGACACGGAGGACTCCATGTTTTAAATGAGTACTATGCACGTGCTGGGTGGTACGTCACGGGCCCACCCGGATCAGCTACAATGCTGGAATCAGCGCGTGCGAGAAAGGCGGGCAACCTCAGTGGGCTTTGTCGTTGTTGAGGGAGATGTCAGCATCGAAGTCGCCACCCGACGTCGTCACCTACAGCGCTGGGATCAGCGCGTGCGGAAGCCGTGGGCTGTGGAGGGATGCGTTGTCTTCCCGATGATTCTCAAGACGGTTGTCAGCAATGTGCGTGTTGGCTCCGCTCCGCTCCAATGGTAGCGCGCAGCCTGCGCTGGCACGCCCTCACAACACCGCCCGCGTCGTATGGACGGGCCTCGGTGGACAGGTACGCGTTGGCGCTAACACACTTTTCCCGTCGCAGCGCGACAGAGGCAGTCCGCACGCGCGCTCAGCACGCGGGGTGACGGCATTGCGAATTGCCCGGATGCCAGAGGAGAAGGAGGGGAACGAGGAGCGGCCGCGGAAGGAAGGAGGGGGTGTAGCGCGCTCACGCATCGGGGACCGCAGTGGGGCGCCCGGGGCAGCCGTGCTCCACCCCTGGCAGCGGGCACGTGGCGGCATCGCGACCACACCCAGGGGCCGGGGCAGCGGCTGCGCTGCGGGGGGCCGTGGCCGTTTGCGCTAACAGACGTTCTGAGGAGCATCGGTCATTGATGGGTGAGCTTCGGGACTCGAAGTTGCAACCGAACACCATCAGCTACAACGCTGCGATCGACGCGTGCACGCACGGCGGGCGGTTCCAAGAGGCGTGCTTGCTCCTGAAGCAGCTGCAGGGAGAGAGGTTGGAGCCGGACGCTCGCAGTTACGGTGCGGCGCTTAGTTGTCTGCGGACTTACAAACGACAAGTTGCGCGGTGCGGGATCGGGACAGCAACACCTTTGGCAGCGAAAGCAGTTTCTCCATGCAGCGCGTCAGAGCAAATTGACAAGCACTTGGAAATTCATAGAAAGCAGCGGGGTGGGCGAGGGGCCATGCGCAAAGCTGGAAACTGCATAAGCATTGCGCGGGAAACGGAAGCGACAACTGTTACACACCTTCATAGATTTCCAGAACGCGAAAACCCAATGTAACCGAGTTTGAAAATCAACCACAAAAGAAACCACGAAAGGTCAAAACAGGTCTGCGGGTTGGGGGGCAAACAAAAACACGCCCTGGCCGTTCTGAGAGACCTCTGCGGCTAAGGTGCAGCGATCAGTTCCTGCGACGTGGCCGGGAAGTGGCGGGAGGCCCTGCTGCTGTTCCGGGAGCTGCTGGAGGCGAGCGTGGAGCCGAGCACACACACTCGCAACGCCGCGATGTCCGCTTGCGAGAGGGGCGGACGGTGGCAGGAGGCGCTGCTCCTTCTGGGCGAGGCCGGGCCACAGTTCCGAGGAGGAAGAGGGGTACCCCTACCGCTCCCCCTTGCTTCGTTTCCGCCTGCATAGGCCGTCTGGGAGGCCTCGTCGCCACGGCTGGATTTGCGTCGGCTCTTTATGGCCAGAGTGCACCCACTGAGAGGTCTGGGGAGTAGCAGCATCGGTCAGAGTGAGGGGGCCGAACGGTCATTCACTGTCCCTGGGTGCGTGGCTGAAGTGGAGGTCCGCGGTGCGGATTCTCGTTGTTGTTGTTGTTGTTGTTGTTGTTCTTGTTGTTGGT